>LPNX010800885.1:309041-321244 GCA_001517045.1 Pseudotsuga menziesii | reverse complement strand
CAAATCAAGGACAGGATGCCATTCTTTCTTGAAATACTTACGGGCCACTCCAGTTCGAAAAGAGACTTCCTGAGCAGGGTTTTTAAGTAACTGCCGCCATTTTGTTATATTCATCTTCTGGTATTTGAACCATCTCTGACCGGTCAGGGACAAACCTGTTGCGGCCGCTATTGATCGTTCATCAACTCGAAACTGAAGATCACCAACTTCTGCTTGAAAATCAACCAGGGAGAGAGCAAAAACCCTAGTAACTTTAGGGTTCGAGTCAGAGAATTTATTCAAGAACGACATCCACCCTATATCCTCAACCTTTACTGCAAGCTCAGAGTTTGAATTTAACAAGGTCATTTCGCAGGGTTCAACCCTTACTACAGGTGCCATCACTGGTTGAGTCTAGGTGCGTAACCGCATGCAAAATAGGTACCAGAGCTCGGCAAGAGACAGAACACGAGATCGTGAGCACCTGGAATAAAGGCTAAGCAAAACCATGTGATGAACAGGATAAGCCATGCATAAACGCAGACTATACCCCTGTGGGTTTGGCATGAATGAAGACATCAACACTCGGAGCGGTAATAGATTGATGACAAAAATGACGGTCGAAGACCCTAGATGGCTGATATTATCATAATTTATCCTGACTTAAATGATGGGAGGCCCTTTGTTGTACGTAGCACAGGTGTTCTTATTGACAAGCAGCCACGACGGAGGATACGTACCAACACTTAAACGCGATGGACAGTTCAAGTACCAGTGTCATGATAGCATACTGGTTTCGCAATAAGTGAATCGGGATATAGGCTGTGACATAAATCAACCCGACGATAACCATAATACATGCACCCCTACCATGGATTCGACCTACCTTTTAAAGGTGGCGAACAATGAAATATAATCACAAACCATGGAATCGAAACTGAACCTTGAAATATCACCTTATGAAAATCAATCAAAATCAACGATGGTTTACAAACTTAGGATATGGCACATAAGACGTAAGTCTAGGATTCATCGGAGTTACAAGGATCTGACCTTTGATAACCATTACTCGGACTGCGCATGAAAACCATAGTAATGTGACCTTATAAATAATCATGGTAACGAAATCAATAAAATAAATTTCTAATGCTTTGGATAATATACAAGACTAGGGTGACAAATAATGATCATAAAGATTCATGCTTTGACTTGCTTAGTATAAACCCATCCAAAACACTAACTTTAAAGTAGTGATTTTCGTTTATCCAATGTAATTTACAAAGGATATCTAAAATGTGAAATTTCAGTGAATCAGTAGCCCAAGAAAAACCACCCTTTCAGTAGCTAAAAGTTCGTTGGTTTTACCCCTTTAAAATTCGAACATTTCATCAAACAAAATAGGATTTTGTTTGATGAAATAATGTTTTAAAGGCTGTTGAGAAGGGGCACAACAGATGGTGACTTGCTGGGCGGAACAATTATCTCTATTCTGTAATCCTGAAATCATGCGAACAAAGAAATTAAATCCTTAATATGAGCCATTATACAACAATCACTATTTTAACATCCCAAACAGATTCAAGTATTTCACAGTTCTGAAAATTACCAGCAAATTACAGTTTTAGTCATTCATTTGATAAAAATCAGGCTTCTAACAAAAATTAGTCCTTGAGGAGTAAGACAGTGAATGGCCCAGTCTTAAAGAATAAAATCTCAATACCACAAGCATTTCCCTACTGCCAGCAGGCATCCATAGCCCCGACAGGGTTGCTTAAAAAACCCACAGCATGCCAGTGTCCCATCTGCTAGTTATAAATATACACTTCTGAGCCAAGGTGAACTGTTATCATTATTTTCTTTTAGTTCCATTACTCATGAAGGCCATGGTTCAGTCTTGGTAACCAGATAGTAACCATGTCAGTCACCAGTCTGTATTACAGTAAAATGAACCGGCTCGTGATGAGACCTTTCACCCCTTAGAGTTTTCTATCCAAGGGTCATTGCCCAGGCTTGGTGATCGGAGACGACAATGTTACTGAATGCAAACCTATGATCCTGAATAGATCGGCTCGTTATGAGACCTTCTGTCCTTCAGATTATTTTACAAATGTTCAAGCCCATCCTTGTCCAGAACGTAATTACTGTTGATCTCAGATGAAATCATCTTAGCGGATAGGGAGGCAAAACTGATCCTCTTTACGAGAAGGTATGGTGTGAAAGATTTAAATAGATGACTTTTCCAGGCACTGTCCTAATCCCTTTGGGCAAAACTTTGCAGAGGCTGATATGATTAATTAATATAAACATAATTTAAAGTTGCTGGTAAAATCCAGAACAATGAAAACACCATTCTCTGTTCAAAGAGTAAAACAGAATGACAGTTTCTAGGATAATAATGTCTTTGTGCATGACTTCTAGATAAATCACAGAAGTTGAAATGGGTTATCAATTTGAGGTTTGATGAATTTATCAGGTTCACCCCACACACATAAACAACAAATAAATCGAAAGGAAAAAAAATAAAAATCCATAAAGAAAGCACACCACACAGGTATATACAGAATGATCCCTTGAGGAGGATCAACAAAAATATCTCTTGATTAGGTGACCATTTACTGGAAGATCATCAATGTCACCTTCCAGTGTTTGCAACCTAAAAGTGTTGGGACCAAGTTTTTCTGCAATAATAAATGGTCCCAGCCACAGGCATTGAAACTTTGTATGCTTTCCTTTATCTTCGTGTTCCTTGTCCCATTTTAAGACTAAGTCACCTACTTCTAGGTCCCAACTGACTGACTTTTTGAGGTTAACCCAACGCTTCACAATTTGCTGGTGTTTTTCAAACTTCTTCCTAGCCAACTCCCTATCTTCTTCCAGTTTATATAAAGTATTAATTCGATGCTCCATAGCCGAACATGGTATCTCTTGCATTGACTGGGACAGCTGTAACGAGGGTAGGAACAGGTGAGGAGGCAGAATAGCTTCCTTGCCAAACACCAGGAAAAAGGGAGAGTTTCCTATAGCAGCTTTGGCGGTCACCCTGTCTGCCCACAAAGCACTTGACAGAGCAGTATGCCAATTCCTATGATGGTTAGCCATAGTACGTTTCAGAATCTTGATTAGAATTTTATTGGAGGATTATGCTAACCCATTACCCTGGGGGTAATAATTAGCAGAATACTTTAATTTTATTCCCTTTTCCAATGCATACTCAGTTAATTTAACAGAAGAAAAATAAGTTGCATTATCAAAGATTAAAGACTCAGGAAGACCGAATCTAGTGATAATAAAAGAATCAAGGAAGGATATCACCTGATCTGAATTGACTACTCGCAACGGGATGGCTTCAACCCATTGGAAGTAGTCTGTGGCTGTGAGAATGTATTTATGCTGCTGTGAAGAAGCTGGTGTTATTGGGCCAACAATATCTAGACCCCATTGCTGAAATGGGACTTCGATAATTACTGGTTGGAGGGGTAATGCTGCCTTTTTCAGTCTGCCTCCTGCTCTTTGACATTCCTGGCACTTTCTGGCGAAAGCATATGCGTCTTTAAACAATGTGGGCCAGTAGTAACCAGCTTTAAGTATCTTATGAGCAGTGGTTTCTCCACTAAAGTGTCCTCCAGCTGGTCCTGCATGTAGTTGAGATAACACATTATCAGCCTCATTCCTTTCTAGACAACGAAGGAGAACTCCTTCAAAATTCTTTCTACATAAAATGTTATCAATAAGCTGATAAGGGGTAGATCTCAGTCTCAAAGCTCTTTTATTACGTGGGTCTAAATGTTCAGGAGCATTCCCATGCAATAAAAAGAACTTAATATCATCATACCAAGAATCAGGGGGATTAGAGATCAGAAAAACTTCCCTTTTAAATAAAGAAAGTTCGATGAAGAAGTGCAAATCAGGTTTAGAACTGTCCGCAGTTCCAACGGCTAGCTTGCAGAGTCCTTGTCCCCTGACAATCTTCAAAGTTTTTATTTCCAGGTCATACTCCTGGAGAGCTGTGACCCAATGTGCTCGCTTTTCACCAAGATCCTTTTGTACCAGAAGATTTCTAACTGCAGAGTATGGCACAATGACTTTGGTGTGGGACTTCAATAAGTAAGGCCTGAAATGTTTGACAGATTTGAAAACAACGAAAGCTTGCTTGTCAACTTCTGGGTAATTCAATTTTGCACCATTCAGACCAGAACTCGTAAAAGCGATAGGAGCTTCGTTATTTTCCTGGTTTTTCTGTGTCAAAACAGCAGCATATGAAGAGTCAGAGGCAAACGTATACAAAATGAAAGGTTTGGAAAAATCTGGGCTAGTTAGAGTGGGAGCTTCAGCAATAGCCTTTAAGATGTCATGAGAAGATTGCCTCTCATCAGAAGACCATTTAAAATCAGCATCTTTTTTTATCATTTTTTGAAGTGGCCTTACAATTTCCGTGAACCCAGGAATAAATCTTGAAACAAAATTTATCTTCCCAAGAAATGACTGCATAGACTTTTTTGAGTGCGGCATCGAAATCTGTGATATAGTAAGGGTACGTTCTGGGTCAATATTGATACCTTGTTTAGAGACAGCAAAGGACAGCAACTTACCTTCAGTTACTGCGAAGATAGATTTCTTAGGATTTAAAGAAATCCCATACTTCCTGCAACGCTCAAAAATTCTCTTGAGATGAGTTAAATGATCAATTCTGTTTCTTGAATAGACAGTAATATCATCAAGATAAATAACAACAAACTTACCAATCATACCTCTGAAGGCGATATCCATTGCCCTCTGAAATGTTGCCCCGGAATTTATTAAACCAAACGGCATATTCCTATAGGCATAGGTTCCCCAAGGAGTCCTAAAAGTGGTTTTCAACTGGTCTACTTTGGATACCAACACTTGGTTGTACCCTGAAAAGCCGTCTAGAAGTGAAAACATTTCCGAGTCGGAGACCTGTTGCAAGATTTTCTCCATTGGAGGAACAAGATAATTGTCCTTGTCTGAAACCTTATTCAGGTTTCGGAAATCAACACATAACCTGATATCACCATTTTTCTTTCTGACGGGGACAAGATTTGCCACCCATTGTGCATGCCGGACCGGGAAAATTATTCTGGCTGCAAGGAGTTTATTCAGCTCCCTTTTGATAGTTGGTTCTAGACTAGGATGCATTTTCCTCAATTTCTGTTGAAAAGGCTTAGCCTCTGGCTTCATAGGAATGACATGTTGCATTATATTAGGGTCAAACAAAAAAANAGTTGGTTCTAGACTAGGATGCATTTTCCTCAATTTCTGTTGAAAAGGCTTAGCCTCTGGCTTCATAGGAATGACATGTTGCATTATATTAGGGTCAAACAAAAAAAAACGTTTTCAGATCGTCATAGGTCCATGCAAATATGTCCTTAAAATCATTGAAGAGTTTAATGAAGGCTGTTTTTTCCTGGGCAGCACATGTACTACCCAGATTTACACATTGAGGGTTGTATTCCGTGCCTAGATTTACAACATCAGATTGCATGATGGAGCTATTAGTTTTGCAATTTCTTACAGCTTTAAATTTATCCTGCAAGTCATAGAATTTCTCAAGTTTGATCACTGATATGGGGAGAACACTGACCTGATCGAGAGATTGCTGGATTGAGCAAGGCTGAGGGATTACTGCAGAATTATATAGATCTTCATCGTGAGTTATTTCATCCACGACCGCATCTTTAAAAGCATTTTTTAAAGTCAGAAAATCAATCAACTGCTCGTCGTCATTGAAGACCCTCCAATTTGCTATATTGTCAGGTAAAGAAGGTCTGAAAAGCAATTCGACAGAGAAAGCATCAGTAGGCATTCCTATGGATGGAATTAATCTAGAAACCACATTAGCCAAAAGATCAGCTTCCTGATTTAGATAACACGGGATGGAACTTATATTAAATGCCTCAAATGCTAATAATAAATTCCATACCTCAGCCTGATAATTTTTCAGGTGTCCAGCTATGCAGTGTATTGAATTACGTACCTATCGAACAATAATTTTAGAATCCCCTAAGACTACCAGATCTTTGGCTCCCAAGTCAATTGCTTTTTTCAGCCCTTGGATAAGGGCTTCGTATTCAGCGATGTTATTGGTGCAATCGAACTCCAACCTGCAAGCTATAAAAAACCTTTTCCCATAGGGGTCTATCAGCAAACAACCTGCACTAGCTCCTTCTTTTGACTTGGAACCGTCAAAGTAAAGAGACCAAAGACCATTACTGAGATCTAAATGTGGTGTATCTGAAACTGAAATTTCATCTGAGACTTGAGTAAAATGGAAAATTTCAGAATGCTGTTTTGAATCTGAAATTTCTGAAATTTCAGCTTCAAGATTCCCAAAGAATGAGTCAACCATGTAGTTACCCATTATGGTATCAGTGAACAAAACTGGTTCATTTAAATCATCGATTTCAGTGACGGTATGCTTCATATACCTTTCTCGATCGATCCTGATCTTATTCGGAAGACCTTTATGAGGTATCCACAAGTGTGACCAGTCTGTCGCAAAATATCCATCGAGTTTTTGTGAGCAATCCCTGCTGATAAATAGACCATACGCTTCAGGGATGTCTGCAACAATTATATCGATAATGAAGTGGATTTGAGGATTGGAAGCTAACCTTATCAGCACCTCCTTCAATTTACCTATTATTTTCACGTTCGAACAGTCCAGCTGAACAATACTTGTATCACAAGGTTCAGGGACAGCATTAATTTTTTCACATACAGAGTAAGGAATTACATTTTTGGATGCCCCTGAGTCTATCATGCAGTTATGCACTTTGCGATTAAATATTTCAAACGTAATTAAAAAAGGTGGAGTGGAAGAATCAAATTTCTTTCCAATGGATGATGCATTGACTGAAGACTTTTTTGGGTTATCCTTATCGTTGGAAGAGCTGTTTTGATTGGAAGGGGTCCTAACAATTTTACTTGGGAAAACCCCTTGCACCATTTTATCTCGAATCACAGGTATTTTTATGAGTTCATATAGAGAAATATTAGCTCTGCTCTTCTTTAAGTCTTCAATCAGGTCATATTCTAACTCAATGGAGTGTGTAGATTTACTATTTGCAGGCTGATCTTTGTCTTTGACAGCTGAACTATTATCTGTAACAGTTGTGGCAGGTTCAGTTGGAGGCTGGTCTTTCTTACTTCTGGTGTTATACTGGTGCTGATTTACATTGACAATAGCCACCTCTTCATCATCAGTTAATTCTGAGGTGTCCCAGAAATGACTGATGACATGGGGTGGTTTATTATCATTGCCATCATTTGTGTTTTGTTTATCTTGAGAACTCTGTCCGGAAGACTGATTTTCATTTTCAGTAGTTGTTTCTAGATCTGAAACTATTGATTTGAGAAAACTATTAATTTCCTCAATGCTATTAGCTTCAGAGGGTGTATCTTGTTTCGCAGCTGGATTTTGAAAAGGTCTTCTGAAGAACTGTTTGGGTGGTTCTTTGTTTGGGGTGTTATCAGAAGTACCCTTTTTTAAATCGATGATTTCATTAGACAGTTTTTTGATAACTCTTTGGAGACTGTCAAAATCTAAGGCATCTTGACCCTTTTTGTTAGAGCTTGTGGCAGTTTTGGCTGGACTGTCAGTCTTCTTGCGAGAAGAAGATGTGGAATCGGTATCTACTCCGGGATTTGCCTTTGTGGTAGACACATCCTTTTCAACTTTGATTGCTTCTTCAAAGTTTTCAGCGAGGGTAAGTTTGGATTTTTGTCTGACAAAAACAACTATTTTTCCAGGCAAGGCTGAAGTGTAAAATTCTACAGTGACATCCTCAGTTGGCCTCGAAGTAGCGGGAATCCTGTTTCTTAAAGTTAGAAAATGCTGGTTAAAGTCTTTAACCTTTTCTTTGGGTTCAATGCCAATTCTGGACAATTCTGACACTAGGATAGCTGGAGTCTTGTCATCTCCAAACTTGTTCATGAATGCAAGGTCAAATTCATTCCAGCTAGTAATGGAACCAGCTGTAAGTGAAAAGTACCACGTCGAAGCTTTACCCTCAAATGTATAAGGGAAAAGCCGACATACTACGTCTTCATGTTCGACATCTAAGAGCCAGACCGCCAGCATAAATTTCTTGACGTGGTCTTCAGCTGGTTCGTCTCACTTAGGGTTGAATTTAGGCAACAGCTTCTCAGGATGCTTGGGCAGAGGGTGCTGAATGCCTGGGACAGCAACCGCATCCTGAGCCAACCATGGCATATTAGCATTAGGGTTTGGGGGATTAGCACCTTCCATGTTCCTTGGAGTCGGAGGCGGTGAAGGTGGTGTTTGAAGAGTACGAGGAGGGGAATGAGGTGGTGATGGTGGTCGTCCAGATCCTCTTGACAAGGGTGGTCCTGTAGAGGAGGAGGGATGATTAATGCCGGTTAGGGAATGCTGTATTTGAAGATACGGAATGGGACCTACAGGCGGCTCTTGTTCTCCCACGACAGGTTCAGAATGACAAGTGCGAGGACGGGTAATCCGTGGGAGAGGCAGCTCAGTAGGCTGGCGCCCAGTAATGCTTGAATATGCTCTAGTCAAAATTCTTTGAGATTCATTTTTGGCTTGTTCGATTTGATCTAAATCTTCAGGATGGCGAGCACCACTGGCATCAAATTGGGAAATGAGGTTTCGGACTAAGTCGGTCAAAGGATCGTCGCCTAGTCGTGATGACCGGCGTGTTCGTGGTTGTGTAGTTGAATGTATTTGAGGGGTAGTTGGCTGATTAGTTTTGTTAACAGGGTTGTTTTCATCAGCCATTTTACGCTAGCCCTCCTTCTAGCGCCATTGTTGACGTGCGTATTTGACTATGCATGCAAACGGGGACACGACCCAGACCGGGATCCTTAGGGCAGGCTCCAAGCTATTTGGGATAGTCGTTCCCGACAGGTTTAAAGGCTCTGTTGGCCTGAAAGTCTAAAAGACTTATGATGAAAGTTAACGCTACTGATTGTCAGTCAAACCTATCTTTATGATTTACAAATGTTAATTCAGGTTATATGTTACAGGATGTTAGACTATCAGATTTAATTGACTTAAATCAATGAATTATAAATACAGAAGCTGAAAAATAAATATAAACACAGTTAATATTTTACACATGCATGCTATATACACATTGTACAATCATTACAAAAGAAATAAACTGAATGTAATTCATAGAGAAGGATCGGATTCAAATAGATTTTTCAAATAATATAATTGACAGAAAATGAATAACAAATTATCCTAATCTACTTCCTATCCTGATCAGGAGCGATGAAACAATTAGCCTGTAATCGATTTATGCCAATAAGTATACTGCATGAACAGACTTGATAATACTTAAAGAAGTTTAAACATTAACAGACCAATACAGTAACCATTATATATTATATAAATAACAATATAGATCATCAATTACATAATATGACATATCAGCAAAATCGAAAACATTAAAATCGATAATCATATGAAAGATGTGTATTTGCAAAATTCTTTAGAGAATTCTAACAAACATATCTAAAATAGAAAAGAAATAACAGGACTAACAGATATCGAAAATATATGTTAAGTATACAAACTGAAACATATATTTAAAAAAAAATCACCAGTTCAACATGTCATGGCTGTAGACAGGTAGCTATCCAAAGTCATAGGTAAATTAAACTCCAGTCTTGTTTTCCTCTTTTCCCTAAACTATTGACCCCTATTCCCATCAACTTTCAATCCTTAAATACATATTTTTCAAAAATAAATATCCCTAAAAGCTCGAGATAGCCTAGATCGAATTCAACTAATTGTCATTAAAAAATGACAAGTGTAACATGTCATTTTTCAATACAAGTAAAACATCATGAAAAGATAACGATTCGATCCATGAAAATAGAAACTCCAACAATAAAACAACACCTGGAAATTCTAGTAATTGATCTGTTCCGATCGATGTGGAATGTCATCCAAAAACAACCATCAAAATCTGGGAATAAGCAGCAACCATATCGCCTGCAGTAAATATAATAAAATCAAAACACAATATAAATCAGATATCAAATGCTATAAAATAACAAAAATAAAACGTGTGATTACCTGTACAGAGATACCTTAATCACAAACCCATCAAAACTTCCAAACTAGAAACTGACAGCAAAAGACACTACAGATTTACGGGTGCATTAAACACTTGGATATTCACCCCACTTGAATGACTCGGCGAGGGAACCCTAAACTGCATGAGGGAAATTTGAGCGTTAAGCTCACGAACCTTTTCTTCATTCTTGTCATTTTCATCCTGCAGTTTGAGAACCCTCATAATCAACTTATTCTTATGATTTCTCAATTGGAGGAGCTGTTGATCATTCGCATTAATTTTCTCCTTGAACATAGTATTTTCAGCCTTTACCAAATCCCGATTCGCTGCCATCTCACCTACCCTATCCTCCATACTACGAATTTTATCCAACAGACGATTAATAAACAAAGGATGAGCCATGTTTGCAACACAATAAACACTAGGCTTTTCTTTAGTCGGAGGATTAACAAATGAATCCACTTGCACCCTTTTGTCGAGCACAGGAATATCCTTATTAATAACAGGAAAAGTCTCATTGACAGGATTCGAAACGACTTCAGGCTGAACGACATTATCATCAACAGGAAAAGGGATATCCAATTCTTCCTCATCTAAAACAACAGTTTCCACCTGAACCTTGTCAATCACAGGGGTTTTGACAGAAGTAGTTTTCGCCATACTCCTGGTGAATCTGCCAACCACTTTAGCCTTGGGCTGATTTCATCCACGATTGCCAATTTTATCAATACTGTTCTGGGGTGTAATTGGTGACAAAGGTGAAACTCTCCTCACGCGCTTAGATCCTAACGGAGTATCAACGCTTTCGACTGGATCGACCATGGGAATTTTGCAGGGTTCAGGGCTCATACGGCCAGGACTTGACAGAGGTTTGCACAGAGAAGGGACAGAGACTGACTTCGGATCTTTGTGTTTATTGCAATCATCAGGGTTATCAAACATGCAGTGACAAAACGACGCAAAACCATTTGACTCTACAAACTCGTCCCATGACCGACCCAACTTCAACAACTCACTATCAATCAACATGCGAACCAAGCCATGATGAAAGAGGCTGTGACTGACGTGTTTAGGGCCTTTTTTAATTGCATTCGACATCTTGAACAGGCTNTCAACAACTCACTATCAATCAACATGCGAACCAAGCCATGATGAAAGAGGCTGTGACTGACGTGTTTAGGGCCTTTTTTAATTGCATTCGACATCTTGAATAGGCTATGTAAAAGATAATAAGGCAAATTTAACGGAAACCCTATAAAAACAGACATAAGCCAGAGGTGATATACATACGCTGACGATAACCGGCCTTCACAGGTCAAGTAACGGTGAATCAAATCAAGGACAGGACTCCATTCTTTCTTGAAATACTTACGGGCCACTCCAGTTCGATAAGAGACTTCCTGAGCAGGGTTTTTAAGTAACTGCTGCCATTCTGTTATATTCATCTTCTGGTATTTGAACCATCTCTGACCGGTCAGGGACAAACCTGTTGCGGCCGCTATTGATCGTTCATCAACCCGAAACCGAAGATCACCAACTTCTGCTTGAAAATCAACCAAGGAGAGAGAAAAAACCCTAGTAACTTCAGGGTTCGAGTCAGAGAATTTCTTCAAGAACGACATCCACCCTATATCCTCAACCTTTACTACGAGCTCAGAGTTCGAATTTAGCAAGGTCATTTCGCAGGGTTCAACCCTTACTACAGGTGCCATCACTGGCTGAGTCCAGGTGCGTAACCGCACGCAAAATAGGTACCAGAGCTCGGCAAGAGACAGAACACGAGATCGTGAGCACTTGGAATAAAGGCTAAGCAAAACCATGTGATGAACAGGATAAGCCATGCATAAACGTAGACTATACCCCTACGGGTTTGGCATGAACGAAGACATCAGCACTCGGAGCGGTAATCGATTGATGACACAAATGACGGTCGAAGACCCTAGATGGCTGATATTATCATAATTTATCCTGACTTAAATGATGGGAGGCCCTTCGCTGTACATAGCACAGGTGTTCTTATTGACAAGCAGCCACGAGGGAGGATACGTACCAACACTTAAACACGATGGACAGTTCAAGTACCAGTGTCATGATAGCATACTGGTTTCACAATAAGTGAATCGGGATATAGGCTGTGAA
>LPNX010800885.1:251543-307888 GCA_001517045.1 Pseudotsuga menziesii | reverse complement strand
ATGATTATATTTGTTTGGTTTATATAATGTTATCTATATTGGATGGAGAGTGTTGAGCGAGGAAGCCACCCAACTATTGATAAGACGACACCAACCTCGAGGAAACATGTAAACCTGATTGTAATTGTACAATTTAAATACGTCAAAATTGTACCGATATAATATGTAGCATAATGTTTTTTTCTTATGTATTTTTCATGTGTATACTGGTTCATTATGATAATATTTTATGCTACTTTTTTGCAGGTGGATAATTGGAGAAAGTCCCCAACTGTGGATCAGACGACACCATCATACAAGAATCAGGTAAACCTAGTTGTAATTTTAGGAATATATCATTATAGATATTTTTTGTTAATATACTTTTTTCCTCAGTCTATTGCTTCACGTCAGTAATGCTTTATATATTTTTGTTGCAGACAATGATTCAGTGTACGAAACAAAATCAAAACAATTAATAACTTTTGATGTGAATGAGTTGTTGCACGATGCTGACATTGGTTCTTATCTAGAACTGGTTAAGGTGATAGAGAAGACCTTGAAAAAAATTAATGAGGATATCCTTCGTCTACTATTCATTATTCCGTAAACAGATGAGATTAAAGCCAAGGTTGAAGTGTTGGTAAAGAGATCTCATGCCTTGCAAGTAAGTTGCAGAATTTTGAATTATAATATAAATTCATTTAGAAATTTATAATTTTACTTTTATATGATAATGAACTTATAAAATATGGTTTGTATTTAGAGGATTTTCTGCGACCACACACTAGTAGTAAAGGCAGTGTTGGGCCCAGTGATCCTCGTGGATATCAATTGTCACATGAGTAAACAAATCCACATACATCGGCTGATGCGCCATTATTTTCAACTAAAAATTTGGTAACACGTTCCACGACACCCCCGAGGCTAGCAAAGAGTGCACCCGCTAGTGACAGACGCAAACTAGATAGTGCAGAAGAAGGGGTGGATGCAAAGCCTGCTAGTATTGCTAATGCTGAAGCAACCTTTCCTAGATCTTCTTGTGTTTACTAGCATAGGTATAATACAGACAACATTTTTGGTGGATGAAGATTTCGTTCCAATAAAGATATAGAAGATCCTAGGTAATTATACATTGTTCAAGCTAGTGTTTATATTTTGATTGTAACATACCGATGAAACAATTTTTTCAACTAATGATGGCGTGCTCGTTTTGCAGGAAATGATGTTTTTTATAAACATCTAAATGATTTTTCCTTGGATATCTTCTGGCCCACCATCCGCACAAGGTGGGATAAAAAAACGAAAAATTTAAAGGATGGGCCCATTAATCGGTTGGTTGTCCTATTTGGAAATGAGACCTTCGATCGAGTCACAGTCCTAAAGAAGGCTGTACAACATATGAAGATTGTCCAAGACCAATATAGGGTTCACCTAGAAAGGAACCCTAGGTATGAGCACCCTCCAATTATTCTGGCAAGAGAGTGGAAATCCCTAGTGGAATATGGAAATGAAAGGGATTTGAGAAAAGAAGGAAAACTACCACCAGGCATAAGGAGGTATGAAATATTTTTCACAATGTAATGCTAACCCTTATTATTATTATTTTTTATATTGAATTTGGAACATCTAACATATTTCAACACTTGCATAGGTTGTCAGACACATAAAAGGCCACAAAGACAGGGCTAGAAAAAAATGGTCAACACAAGCTTGGTCTTGGTGGTTATTTGAATTTGACAGCATTAATTGTAAGTATCGAAAAACTGATAATGAATCCAAAAAATAAATTGCAAATGATTTTCGTTTTATTGCACCGTGAAATGTAAAATTGACGACGTTATGGAAATATGCAAGCTGATCAATTCAAATAAGTTCCCACAGAGGAAGACTTGAAGCTTGGCTTCCAACACAACTTTGAAGTTGTTGTTGAATGTTGAAAAAGCTTGTCTAAAAAAACACGGTCTTCTTGTGATCCATCTGGTGCACATGTATATAAAATATATATAGTTTAACGAAGATTTATTACTTGTGCAATCTATTCATTATAAATAATTGACACCAAATATTGATTCTATTTTGAGCAGGAAACCAATGATCCCCTTAATGTCGATGATGGAAAACAACTAATCGAAGATCATGCTTCGAATCCTGGTAATGAGTTTACTCATATGCTAAAATTTTATATATAGCATTACAGATGGTGAACATTAATTGTACTTCTCCATATTTCAACTACAGAGAATTTGGAGGGTCACACTGTACAGGTTGAGCCTGGACAGGAATATGAAGAACATGATGTGGCCGCAACAGGTAAAAAAAACACCTTTGTAATGTTTTTTTTTAAATGAAATACTTGTAATTACAATAACAAAATATGTGTATGTAACATTTTCACTTTATTGCATCAAATCCGAACCCCTTGCCTCAAAATCCATGTCGTGAGCACTCTATTATGAAGACATCACAACAAGTTGATGAAGCACCAATAACTGAATGGCAAGTTCCATAAGATGAGCTTCTTGTTGATTATGTAAAGAGAAGAAAAATTAGAAAGAAGTTACTGAAGTAATATCGTGTAATTATTTTTGATAATATAACGGCGTGCCTGGTTTTTTCCCTACTTAATGGATGAATGGTTTAATGAATGTTAGCTTTTATTGAATGGATGAATGAATGGTTTAATGAATGTTAGATTTTATTGAATGAATGTCTTGATTGAATGAATTAATGGTTTAATGAATTTAGTTTTTTGTGAATGAATGGTAAATGTCTGTTTATATGAAATCTGCATGAATTTGCACGTATTTTTTTTTAAGTACATGCATTGGGTATGGGGAATTGAGAGTGATGCAGGGGGGGAGGGGCCATAAGAGTTTCCACCTTCACATGGTTGGCCATGCTCAGTAGAGAATATTAAATTATTCTTGAAAGAGAGAGGAGCTCAATGAATGGTAAGGAATTATCCATTTCCTATAGTTAGTTCTTTGAAGCATTATTGTCATAAAATGTATTCCATGCCTTATAAAAGTTCTTCTGGTGTATAATTGTAGTGTTGACATTTTACTATGACTATTTCACTCATCCCTTGGAACTTGTTACATATATTCTGGGGAAACATTTTGAAATTTTAGAAGAAAAATTGGCATTTTGATGTGGTTGGTGGTCTTATATACTTTGTTTTGGTGTTGTCCATGTTTCCTCAGGTGAACTCTTATTACCCATTATTTTACTTGAATATTATTGTCATTTACGTTATTAAATTAAAATGTTCATCAAACGTAAAATGTTCATTATTAATGTTGTTTTTCTTCATTGAGACAGACTATTGAGACTGTATTTTTTTAGCTTCATTTCATTATTTTCATAAGCAAGCAAATCTTTACTTGAGGGGTCCTAACATGAAATTATTGCAATAGGAAAATATTTTTAGTATTTTGAAAGATGTTTTGAAAGGTAAATCAAATGTAGACATTGTCAAGCTCCACAAATCAAGGGAAGTTGTTCCAGGAAATTATAAGTATCAGCAACATATGCGTATTTACAGAACAGATGTAAGAGCAATGATGGAATATCATGACATAATTTTAAATTCTAGCTACTTTAAAACATTTTTATTTATAGCCATCTGTTGTGCAGGAAAAATCTACCTTATGACCTAAGGGTCTAGGGTCACCAACATACAAAGATTAAACTTGCAAACATGCAGTTATTTATAAATTTGAGAGAGAAATAGGGCAAGAATCTAAAAAGGATTATTTATGAAGGTTGGTCCTAACTTTGAACCTTCACTCCAAAATCTCTTAAATCTCTAAGATGATCCACACTTGTAAAAGATATAGACTCCTTCCTACAGAAACCTTATATGTTATATAGAATATTAATGAAACATTATAATTGCAATAAGATGGCAATATAATTCATGAATCATAACACATAAGAACATTGATGCACCAATTATGGAAGAAAATATCTCTTTATTTATAAGCAGTAGTGAAAGACACAACCTATATCTGATACAAGTCCTCCTCTGCTAGCCAAGGAATTGAGTTCTCCTGCTCCAAATCTCCAAGGGTATTCCTCTAGCATAAGGCTTGCTCTCTTAAGATATATCCTTGATCTCAATCCCTCCCCTCTATTTATACTTGATGAATAAGAGGAGTTACAAAGTTTAATATGGTTAGGGAGGTTTGGGACACTATGATTACGAACCCAACTGTCCCTAACTAATCATGTTTTTATTTTTAAATTTTGGCTTAAGGTAACCACAAATATGGATATTGGAAAGTCGCGAATGAACCACGACTTTTATGAAGGAAACCCACGAATGCAAAGTATGATAATGTAACCACGGGTTGCATATATGTCTACACACGAATGACTCATGAGCTACAATGTCAATATTCATGATTACAACTTAATCTCATTAAAAAAATGGGAAAGAATGACAGGATCAAGATGTATCAAGGCACATGCTCATCTATAGGTTTTTGGCAACTTCAATCCACTGTGTCCTTTTGTGTACCGATGAAGACCCGTCATTTCACAGGATAATAGATGCCCCCTAATGTATGAGGTTAGAGGGAAATGATGGTTGAAATAAATTACAATATTTATCTTGGATAAATCAGTTACCAAGGTCCCAGGGAGGTACCCAAAACGGACAAATCAAAGTCATGTACAAAATCATTTCTGAGGATGCCATGTTCAATGAAGTAAAACACTACCTCCTTTATAATATTTGATTAGATCATATAGTACCGGCAACATGTCCACGTATTCATTACAATGGTGGATGAAATCCATAATATACAATGATGAGTCTTCAATATATGGAATTAATGTCACAGAACATAACAAAATATTGCACAACTTAGGTTATATAGATTGTAACCTAAGGTATTCATCCAAATCCATAGTAACTAGAACAAATCCTACCATGTGAATATGTAAGCTGAAGTCGAACATGGAAGGAATTCCTCAGAGTGTCAGTAAATAAGTGACGCTGACAATTGAAGCAAATGAATTCACCAATATGAGTAGTGAATCCTAAGGTACCATATTTGGAACTCTAGGTCTTCATATTAAGGAGGTGCTAATGAGAAACCGTAGTGCGAGGATGAAGGCAATGAATCCTTCAATAGATCAAAAGAGTAACTAGAAGACTGGACGAGGGAAGGTAGACACAAGGAATTCTTAAAAAATAAAGTGATGGGAATTAAGATGACTAGACATAGGTAAATATCCTTTAACAATGAGCACGGCACAAAGATGACCCAAGGCAACTTTTGCCTTTCATATAGGACAACTAGTCTTATCTATCATGTAGGAGACATTATCAGATTCCCCATGTATAAAGGACAAGTGGAGGAACAATAAATCGAAGTAATAATTGAGCTGGAAGTGGAAAACTAAGACATGAGTATCGGAAAGTTAAAATAGCACCTTGTTCAAGGATGACATGCTACCACTACTTATAACCCAAAGAGTGAAATTCTTCGTTTCCTTTCTTGTTAAGTTTTAACGAATCCAAGAAAGTCAACTCGAGTCTCTCTTCATTTTTGACAATCTTGGAGAGGAGAGAGAATAATGCTTGATATGTCACTAATTCATGGATTTTACGAGCCCGAATTAGTATATGCTCATCGATGTTTTCATAGTTTTGAGAGTCTGAAAATTAAAAAGAAGAATCTAGGGGGGCGCTTTTTTCTAAATTTAGTCTTCGGAGTACGAAAAAGTATAAAACAATCCATAGGAGAACTCTCTTAGCTTTCAAAGAACTAAGGTATACCTTTTTTGTACTTAGTCAGCAAGGTCTGAAAAAGGGGTAAACTATCACAAGATTGACGCACATTCAAAAGCAACATATAGCCCGAGTTTAACGAGTGTGAAGGAAGGAAAGATCACTCGAAAACTTCTATTTGTTTATGAGAAATGGGACTTACAATAGTAAACTCAATGCTTTGTTCTTTAGGGTTTAGAGAGCATGAAAAAGACATAAAGTACGCTCAAAATATTTTTTATGTTCTGGTCCAGAGCACAAAAAAGAGAAAACTAAACTTGAAAGTGTTCATTTTCCATAAGTTTAGTCCTCCAGGTCCAGAAAAGAGATAACCCTATGCCTGATGATACTCTTCTAAATTCTGAAGAAAATAGAGTGTTCTTTTTTCGTAAATAATCCACATGGTCTGAAAAAGAGATAAACTACCACCAATGTGAATGATCGTTCAATTTACCTTAATGAGTCCGAACGAACATGTTTACTCGACTATCTAGTCAATTTTAAGGAGTCAGACCAGGGCTTAAAGATAACTCCATAAGGACGGAGATCCTTATCATCTAGTGAGTTTGGTAAAAAGATGCAAAATGAGGCTCATTTTGTCATGAAAAAACAACTACAAAGGCTCCCACAACCTACCACAACTGTGTCATGGGTACGAGAAAGACAATAAAATGCTCTAAACTAGGGTTACCCATGTAAATGAGGTCTTATCCATAGAAGAACAACGATGTGAGAAAGGTAAAAGTGGTTTTACACCATAGTCCATGGATGAAAATAGATCCTAGGGTTAAATAACAAATGAGGTATGAGTGCAAAACATGCAATGGTGACCAGATCCTACTCTGTATGCGACGAAAATCAACTTTTGGACCATCTAGGACCTGTAGCAACTAGGAAAAACACATGGTATTAGTTCAAATAATAAAAAAATGACTTTAAACTATACAAAGTGGGTAAAAATTTCAATTTTTTACTATAAATAGTTCAAAATCAAAACAAAACATACCATTTTGAGTTTTTAACCATATTTATCAATTTTACCTCACTTCGATTGATCGTTGTGGATAATCCGGTGGACAATTTTTGAATCTGCAAGTTGTAGGTTCTTCCTCTCTCCCTCCTCTTTAATTTCATGCATTCCAATTTTAATTTTAATGGTCAATTTGTGGGTTTTTTTTCTAGCCCTAAAGGCACCATGGTGTAACCACAAGTGGCCTTCATTATACCCACGAATGCGATTTATAACTGTGGGTTGCATGCAGTGCAATATTTGAATGATTCACGATGTCCACACTGCACAATCATGATTACTGCACAAACTAGGTTTTTTCAAAAAATTGATAATGAAAATGATTTCTCTCAAAATCTAATGATCAAAATGCTTCTTGGGCAGGCAATCATGGTGTTAGAATGGTGGGGACAAGAGCACGAGGACATGGATTGTGATGCAATGGGAGATCCCATAACTTTGCAAGCTTTGTAAACATGTGGTTTATTGAAATTCTAATGCACATCAAATATGCGTGCACAATTCTGTTTACTGGAGACACTAGTTAGCTTGTGGGACCATGAACTTGGGCTATAGTGACCTCCAAGGGGAAACCTTGGAGTTGACTATAGAAGAAATATATTTTAATACGGGATTATCTCGTAGGGGGGAACCTGTGAACCTAAGGTTACCAGTTGGGGCGGTGACCCTCTCAACGTTCAATATTATATCAATACTTACTGTTTGCTTGGGACTCAGAAACCAGGGACACAAATCCCGATTGCATAGATTACTAGATTTCCACTAGAAGTCTTGGTAAGAACCATAGTCAGAGTTTCAGGATCATCTGCTCTAAACTTAGCAGCACAGACACATATGCGTGTACTGATAGAGTGTATGCGGGGTGCACTATTTGACTAGTGTTTGGGACTAGTCCCGATTACGAAGAAACAATCATCTGATTGCAAGAGGGTTAGAAAGAATAATTTGGGATATGTGAGCATATTTGTTGCATTATTCTTTGAGAGGGTTCCTACCCTCAGTCCCGTAGTGAGATTACCACCATGCCAACCTCGTGAGCCTAGAATCATGCGTTGTGGTGACATTTTCCTCCGACATGGTGGTGGAGGTGGAATCCAAAGCAGACATGATGACGACTTATACTCCTGGTGGAGTAGATAGGTACCTGCTCTTGAGCAGTTCCCCTATGCAGGATTGGATTTTAGGGGTAATCCAGAACTTATCCTCCCTCCCGGAGGATCATGGGGAGAGATTGGTATGAATTTTTACTTTTTCATTATTTGATTTTTATAATATTTTGTTCATAAAGTTATATATACATATGTACTTGAGTTTGACACACTTTATGTTGATATGCAGATGTTGGACCAGTTCAGACTAACAAACATCCTAGGAATTTTGTGCAACCTGTGGATATTGGTGGTGACGATGCGATGCTTCATGTAATGGAGGGGAAGCTGTATAGGCTTACCGAGGATGTCCCCACTCTCAGTATGGAGAGAATCCGTATGGCGATGCATGAGCATGTGGTTTAATTTCCTCCATCATGCTTACGCCTTCTTAGAAGAGTAACTAGGCTCATGCTTTGTTACTGGGAGGCTGTAGAGGCAACCGCAACCAAGGAGGTTGAGGATCGACCCTAAATCTAGGAATTTTATGGATTAAAATCCTATTTTTGTATTTTGATGTACTTATGAAAGGATCTTCAGATCAAACTCAATGTATCTATGGACATATTTTTACACACACAACCACATATATAGATGGTTATGTGCATGTGTTTCAAATGCATTTGTATATTTTCATTTTGCAATGTATGTGTTGAGTGTCAATTGAGTATATAATTTGCATATGCATCAATGATTCTGTTCTGATTTCTTGAAATGTGATTTTATGAAATGTATTCAATTTTTTTTTCAAGTGACCTGACTTGTAAAAGATGACGTATTAAGGTAGGGTGTCTCACCTAATAATCACCATTAAGTTGGGAGACCACTAACTGGGAGTTAAGCCTGACTTCCAAGCGGGTAACACCACACAATGTAGCATCCCAAAGCAACTTAATGATCACACTGTATTCATCCATATTATTAGTTGTAGGACATAAACAGGTGCCACCGGAGGAAACCGGTTGTCCTGAGGGTGCCAAATGACCCAGGTGACTGAAGCTAGATTACAAGTGTGACGGATGATGCCATCATCAAACCCTACGAACCACTCAGATGACATCTGAAACAACAGGAAGAAATATAAGAAACACTAACCAGTAATGACCTATTGTATAAAAACATACAATAATAATACAAGACAAATTACCATGCCTAAGCATAATACTTCTTCAGGTAGAACCCATTTTCGGGCTAAGACAACTTGTTACCGTCATAATTAGTTAACTCATAAGCTCCCTTCTTTAAAAATTTCGACACCATATACAGGCCTAACCACATGGACTTAAACTTACCTTCCCCCAGGGGTTCCTTTTCCTGATCCCAAATAAAGACAAGTTCTCCTTCAGAAGAAACCCTAGGTTTGACATCTTTATCATACTGGCTTTTGAATCAGTTCTTATGAGCTTTGTTTTCAATAAGCGCATTTCTACGATGTTCATATATATTCTCTAAGTGAAGCAAATGTTCTTCAAGATCGGTAGTGTCAGGAAGCACATGAATAGCAATTTTTAGAGATGGTATCTCACATTCAACCAGTGTGACTACTTCCACCCCATGAATGAACTAGAAAGATGAGAAACCTATAGCAATATTGACATTAGTCTGGTATGTCCAAAGTGCAAGATACAACATGATATTCCTGCAATTTGACCCATTTGTGTTGATTACGTGCTTAAGAATGGTTTTCAAGGTCTTATTTACTGCCTCTACTTGTCCATTTTCCTAAGGATAAAATGAAGATGAATGATATTGCCTAAACCCTAGCATGGTGGTCAACTCAGTACTCATGTTGTTCTGAAAATGACTGCCATGGTCAGTGACAATATGCTTTGGGATGCCAAATCTAGCAATGATTTAGTTGAATATGAAATATGTTGCTTGTTTGTCTACAATGACAATGATATCCTTGTGCCCCCCGGGAGAAACTCGATTTCACGTCATGAAATCAACCCCCCACTTAGTGAAGGGCCCCACTGCAATGATGGAAAAAAAAGGATCCAAATGTTACTGCATTTTTATGGTATAGAGCTAACAAGGATGGCAGTGCTTTACAGCTTCCACACAATCTTTAAATATAGAGGGACATAAATAATCGGCACGTAGAATCTTATGGGTCATTGCTAACCTAGATAAATGGCCAATGGCCCCCACACACTCCACTATGGGAATCATTTAGGACATGCTTTGCCTCCTCATGGGTGAGACACCAATGCATGATATAACACACCCCTTGTTGATAACAGGTATCGCCAATGATAAGGTAGTTTTTTGCATTAACTCGCAACTTACATTGATATTCCTACGAGAAGGACGCATGACTCTTGAGAGTCTGGAGATATACTAGGATATCTCCATACCAGGGATTAGAATTCAAGATTAATAATATATACTGATCTAGGAATGAGTATTCTTCCACCACTATAGTCTCTTCTTTTAGGAATTCTAAGATCAACCCCATGAATACTAAGGATTTTTTAGATTTAGCAGTTTGAAAATCCAAGTCAAAATATTGGAGAATGATGATATATTTATTAAATTTTCCCTCGATTATACGTCGAGATAAAACATACTAGAAATGATTAACATATGCAACCACTGTGGTTGTCCTTAGAAAGATATAGTGTCTCGGTCACTAGACGACATAAATTGCCACCAATGCCAACTTCTTGACACATGAGTATCTAAGTTCAGGACCTGCTAATGCTCAACTAAGATAGTAGACACAGTGTTCTTGGAGCTCGTTGTCTTCCTGAACCAGTACCATGTTAGGATATTTAGACACTTAGGAGTTAGTTAAAATCAACTTGCGTAATATATCCGTTAGGTAAAAGTGTGTTTCTTTAGTATGCATTTGTAAATATTCTAATCCAATGATCACGATATGTTCTAGACATAGAGTGATCCGACGGTTCAACTTCTCTTAGATCACACCTACCATTGATTCATGGCTTAACACCTGATTGGTCTATGATATCTATTTAAAAAACATAGAGGGTCCTTGGCTAGTTGATTGATTATGATAAGCTCATGTAACTTTCTTTCTTTTTCATAATAAATTGTTCCAAGTAGCTATTTGGATGGGGCCATGGATTGTTTCCCTTTCGAGGGTTTTAACCACGTGACAAACATCATTGTGTTGATCTGTGAACTATTTATGTAAAGTGGTTGCTGAAGCTATTCGGTCCTTTGGGAGTACCCTGTGTACCCGAACATGGTATCAGAGCTTTTATGAAGAGACGCATTTGGTTTTGATCAAGATCTGGAACTGGTGTTGCTGAAACTTTGAAAGGGTTTCTGGTTTTGGATTTTCTGTGCATTTGTGGCCTATGGGAGCTGTTCCATTGCGTTCGGAGTGTCGTTTCCATTGGAAAATAGTTTTCGTTTCATCGAAAACTATTTTCGTTTGTTTCAGAAACACCTATTTCGACAAATCTGAAGGTATAATGTTACAGTGACGGATTTGTTTTTTTTAAATCTCTCATATTTTATCATTTTTATTATTAGATATTTTTTGTTTTAGTCTCGGACTGTTGCCTTCCCTAGCTGCGTATGCTCTTTGCAGTGCACCTTGCGCGATCACGGCAAATCAGAAACAATGAGGGAAAGTTTTTTCTTTCTTGTCTTCTTGGTTACGTCAACTCTTTGCCGTGCATCTTGTGCGATCACGGCAAATTAGAAACAACGAGAAAACTTGAAAACATAGACTTTTCGAGTAAGCTAACCAAGATCTAACCCCATTGTGTGGAAAAAGTTTTTTTTGTTTTTCGTTTTTTTGTGATTTGCAGGGGAAAAAAAGCAAGCATAGAGAACGGGAGAGAAGAGTAAAAAAAAAAAAAAAAACCCCTTCATCTGTCCATTCTTTTACGTACCTTTTAAACTTAGCTCACTTGGTCCAAAGTTGCTTTATTCCTTAATAGGTCTTGAGTTCAAGTCTTATTAAGTTAATTTTTAGTGCATGAAATTTCTATTTTCAAGTTACTTTATTGTAAAAGTGCATCTCACATAAATAAGATAAATAAAAAGTGAGTCACTTAAGTCTTTTAATTTATTGCCGCATTATTTAAAAGTCACATTATTGTAAAAGTGAACATCACTTATTCTACAAAAGTGATTCACTTCAAGCAACTTTATTGTAAAGTGATTGTCAAAGTTTGATCTTGGGAAGAGGGGGCTTCTTTTTTAGTTGGTCAATTTAATATCTGACACGTCACTATTGGGGACATCTTCAACATTTTCTTTGATCAAGCATAACTTCATCATCTAGAATCAGTTTTAAGTGCCATTTTTTTTTAAAACCACATATTTTTTGGAGCTCTTTGCATCCAGACAGTTAGTTTCTATTCTTTTATCCATTATTTTACAATATGGCCGCCCCTTGTGATATTATACTTACAAGTTCTAACTATTTCTCATGTAAATCTCGTATGGAGGATGTTCTGCAAAGTAGGGGACTTTTCAGGATAACCTCAGGGAAAGAAATAGAACCCATTGACGATGATAAGAAGATTAAATGGGCAAATATATGTGATGAAGCTCGTGGATTGATTGGGATGTCAATCTCAACTGATTTGCGATTCCACATATATGGAATTGATGAACCTAATCTCGCTTGGGAAAAGTTGGAATCTGTGTTTGGTAAACACAATGAAATTCGGGGTTATCAACTTGAAAATGAGTTTCTTTCCTTAAATCCAAATGATTTTTCATGCATTCAAGACTATTTATCTAAGTATAAAACTCTTAGACTCTTCTGTGCAGAATGCAAGATTAAGAAAGAAGACAAACAATGTATTTATCATATTCTTTCCAAACTTGGACCAGCATATTCTGTTTTTGTATCTACATTCTATTCCATGAAAGAATCCTTGACTGCAGCTAGCTATCAAGAGCCTAGTCTTGAATCCTTTTGTGATTCCTTAACGAGAGAGCAACATAAGCTCATTCATCTTGGAATAATTAACAATGCAGATACATCTGGGAAAGCCTTATTGTCCCAATAGAAAGAAAATTCCAAGCCTCCCAAGAAACAAAATTCTCACAATAATAAGCCAAACAACAAGGGTCCCAAACCCTCTTAGTCAGCTCCTTCCTTAAGACATGACAAAGGATCCAAGCCAAAAGGAAAGAAGACTGAGCGTCATTGCAATTTTTGTGGGAAATATAATCATGATGAATCTAAGTGTTTCAAGAAGATGGCAGCCTTGGAAGTAGCAATGAAGAAGCACCACATCAGCCTAGATTCGTCTTCAAAATATAACTCTCATGAACATGCACTTTGTGCTTCTGTTTACTCTTATACTGCATCTTCTTCTTCTACTTCAATTGAATGGCTCATTGATTCTGGAGCATCTTATCATATGGCTAAGGATCAAGCCATATTTTCTACTATGCATGAATGTAACACCAAACAAATATTTGTTGGTGATGATAGATCTCTAAGTGTTGTAAGATCTGGAACAATTCCAGTAGAAAATGGTCATTTCGGTGATCTATGTGTTCCAAAAATTTCTCGCAATTTGTTATCAGTCTATCAAATTACTCATTCGGGTGAAGGTAAAACTGTGATGTTTACACCTCACCAAGTTGTAATCAAGGATTTTAAAAATCCTCAAAATGTCCTTGCTACTGGAACTGTTGATGATATTACCCAGTTGTATAAATTTAACAACTTTGGGTCATCACCTTTTCCTTTAGTTTTTGTTGCTCATAGTGATAACTTGAACAAACTTTGGCATGAGCGATTTGATCACTTAAATTATCACTCATTGAAACAACTATGTAAAGACAATATGGTGACTGGTCTTCCAATGGTATCTTGCAAGGATGATGTTTGTTTCGGTTGTGTACTCGGAAAACATCATCGGTACAGTTTTGACAAACGTGCCTCTTGGCACGCCTCGGTTCCTTTGGAGCTTGTGCATAGTGACTTGTGTGGTCCTCTTCCATCTGCTTCCTTTTCTAGTTTGAAATATTTCTTAACTTTCATTGATGACTACTCCAGATGCACTTGGGTTTAATTCCTAAAACTTAAGAGCAAAGTATTTAACATGTTCTTGGCCTACAAGGCCCTTGTTGAAAAACAATCTGGTCATCAAATTATTAAGTTAAGATCTGATAATGGAGGAGAATATGTTAACAACAAGTTCACTACTTTTTGCACTGAACAAGGAATCCAACAACAACACACTATTCCATATACACCACAACAAAATGGTGTATCTAACGAAAGAACCGCACTTTAAAAGAAATGGCTAATTGTATGATCCAATCTAAGGGACTACGTCTTCAATATTGGGCTGAGGCCATAAATTGTGCAAATTACATAGTTAATCGCACACCCACTAAAGTTTTACAAGGTATAACATCAGAAGAAGCATGGAGTAAAATTAAACCAGATGTAAGTCACTTTCGCGTGTTTGGTTGTGAAGCATGGGCTCACATTCCGGATGAAAAACAGAAAGCATTGCAACCTAAAAGTGAAAAGTGCATATTTATTGGATATTCTGAAGATGTAAAAGTTTATAGACTTCTTTAGCCACATTCTCATGATATAATCATTAGAAGAGATGTTAAATTTGATGAAAATTTCTTGGCCTACGAGCCTAACTTGGCGGGTGTGCCATCTTTGGCCTACGATCCTAATTTGACGATTGTGCCTTCTTCTTCTTCTTCTTACAGCTTCCTTGACAGGTTTCCAACTCCAGTTTCTGATGATGATAGTGAGGATGAAAATCCACCTCTGCCTGCTCATGTTCCTCCAATTGCACCAGCACCAATACTTCCTCAATGGGTCCGTTCAACATGTAAAGCAGCTGGTGATCTTGTTGGTGATCCTAGAGATCAACGTCGAACACGTTCTCAGTTTTAGCAAGCCTTTTCTCTTTTGGCTCAAGTTTTCGAGAATCACGATCCAGAAACTTTTGCAAAAGCTTCAGGAAATCCAGATTGGGATGCAACTATGGATGAAGAATATCGTTCATTAATGGCGAACGATACTTAGGATCTTGTTACTCTTCCAAAAGGAAGAAAACTTGTCAGATGTAAATGGGTCTACATAACTAAGTATGCATCAAATGGAAGTGTTGAAAGACTTAAGGAAAGGTTAGTTGCTAAAGGTTTTTCCCAAGTTGAAGGGATTGACTACAATGAAACCTTTGCCCCTGTAGAAAAAATGAATTCCATCCACCTTGTTCTTTCCCTTGCAGCCTTACATAACTGGGAAGTCCATCAAATGGATGTCAAGTCTACCTTTTTACATGGTGATTTATAGGAGGAAATTTACATGAAACAACCTCTTGGATATGTTTAGGATAACTCTAGCCTTGTCTGTCTCCTTAAGAAATCCTTATATGGCCTTAAGGCAAGCTCCTAGAGCTTGGTATGCCAAAATGGATAGATTTCTCCTTGACACTGGTTTTTCTAGATGCCATTCTGACCCCAATGTCTATACCAAGAAAGTAGGAAACCATCTCATCATACTTGTTCTTTATGTTGATGATCTTATCCTTACTGGTAGTGACCCTAAACTTATAACCCATGTGAAATCCAGTCTTAAGAAAATTTTGAAATGTTAGACTTAAGACATTTGCATTATTTTCTTGGTCTCCAAGTCTTGCAAACCAAAGAAGGAATATTTATTTCCCAGTCTAAGTATGCTTGTGACCTTCTTCATCGCTTCCACATGGAAGATTGTAAACCAAACCCTTCTCCCTTCCAGTCTGGAGTCAAACTTTCTGCCACTTGTACTTCTCCTGAAGTAGATGCCACCTTGTATTGTCAGCTTGTTGGTAGTCTTTTATACTTGACTCATTCCTGTCCTGACCTTTCCTTTGCCGTTGGTCGTGTTGCCCGTTATATGCAAACTCCTCATGAAAGTCATTGGAAAGCAGCAAAAAGAATACTTTGATATATTCGAGGTACAATTCAGTTTGGGATTCATTACAGTACAGGGGGAAAACCTTTGTTGGTTGGTTTCACTGATTCAGATTGGGCCAGCGATCTTGATGATCGAAAGTCTAATACACGTTATGTTTTCAGTCTAGGATCTGGACCTGTCACTTGGGCTTGTAAGAAACAACAAGCTCTTGCTCTTTCTTCAGCAGAAGCAGAATATCGAGCCACAGTTAATGCCAGTTAGGAAGCTTTATGGCTTCGACAGATCCTTTCAGAGTTTGGATTTGAGCAGTAACAGCCTACTCGACTTTGGTGCGACAATCAAAGTGCCATCAATATTTCCAAAGATCCAGTTCTACATCAACACATCAAACACATTGATCTACACTTGCACTTTATCAAAAATCTTGTTCATGATCTTGTTATTGAAGTGCTCTATTGCCCTATAGATGATCAAGTTGCAGACATCTTCACCAAGTCTCTTACAGAAGCGAAGTTTTCTAAAATTTGTCTATGTTAGAAGTTCAGGAATGTGTCCTTAAGGGGGGATAGGCTCTAATGCCTCCTTCCTTCTCCTAATAGTGTCACTTTTGTAAATCCTTCAATCCTATCCCAAGTTGTTCTTAAGGGGGGATGTTAGGATATTTAGACACTTAGGAGTTAGTTAAGATCAACTTGTGTAATATATCCATTAGGTAAAAGTGTGTTTCTTTAGTATAAATTAGTATGCATTTGTAAATATTCTAATCCGATAGTCACGATATGTTCTAGACACAGAGTGATATGATGGTTCAACTTCTCTTAGATCACACCTACCATTGATCCGTGGCTTAACACCCGATTGGTCTATGATCTCTATTTAAAGAGCATAGAGGGTCCTTGGCTAGTTGATCGATTATGAGAAACTCATGTAAATTTCTTTCTTTTTCATAATAAATTGCTCCAAGTAGCTATTTCGCTGGGGCCGTGGATTGTTTCCCTCTCAAGGGTTTTAACCATGTGACAAACATCGGTGTGTTGATCTGTGATCTATTTGTGTGAAGCAGTTGCTGAAGATTTTCGGTCCTTTGGGAGTACCCTGTGTACCCAAACATACCACTCCTATTGTCGACTTGGATGCCGCCAGATACAATACAAAGTATTTAATGTAATATCGTGGACACAAGAGAGGATCCGATAGTAAATAATTTTTCAATGCCTTGAAAGCATGTTGCATGGTTTCATCCCACATGAATGGGGTGTTTTTCTTTAACAAGCACATGAAACCCTTTTTTAACTTGGCATAATTGACTATAAACCATCGAAGGAAATTGGATTTACCCTATATATTCTACAGTTGCATGATAGAACAAGGAGGAGGTAGATTTACAAAGGCCTCTAATTTTAACGGATCCACCTATATACCTCTATTTGAAACAATGAACCCGAGTAACCTCTTCGACTCAATCTAGAAAACACACCTGTGGGGATTCAAGCGTATTTTATAGTGTCTGCATCGTTAAAAAATCAAACGAAAATGGTCTGAATGGTCCTTCCTCTTGTGAGAATGGGCAGAAAGATCATCGAAGTAAGGTTCAACAATATGCTTTATATCATGGAAGAAAAAAAACCATTTCCCACTGAAAAGTAGCTCCAACATTTTTCAAACGAAAGGGAATTTTCTTATACGCGAAGGTTCCCCAAGGAAAATTAAAGGCCATTTTGTGTTGGTCTTCCAGTTTTATTTGAATTTTATTATAGCCCAAAAAAATGTCCATGAACGAAAATACCTCACTACCTGCACAAGCATCAATAATCTTGTCGATGAATGGCACGGGGTAGTTATTCTTGGGACATGCCTTGTTTAAATCAAAAAATTAACTGCAAACGCATATAGTCCCTTGTTTTTTATCCTTTGAAATGGGATTAGATACCCATTTCGTTAGAGTAATTGGGTAAAGAAACCCTCCTTTAAGCAGTTTCTCCACTTCAGCCTTGATGACTGTTGATTTTCACAGATTTACTGGTTTAAGATTCTGTCAAATAGGTTTTAAGTTAGGGTAGGTGTGAATCTCATATTCAATTATAGATGGATCAATGCTTGGCATCTACTCATATAACCAGGAAAAGCCATTGCGAAATTCCTTGAATAAGGAAGTGTAAATGGAAATATCTTCCAGAGAATAATTTGCACCGATATTCACATTTTCTACGACATCATATTTTGTAGAAATGTTAATCAGAATGGTGGTAGAGATGTTTTCCATATTACCCTCAACAAATACCCCCTTCTTAGGCAAAGTATTAATCGACGGATCAACACCATCTTCCAGTCTCACATGGAACTCTAAATTATCAATCTTGCTTAATTTTGGAAGGAAGAAGGACTTGTGGTAAAGGTCCTCACAAATATTTTATGGTGCAATCATCGATTCCAGGATGGCTTCGTTAGAAGGAAAAACCATATCCAATCAATCATAGGAATATGTGGAGTTCTCCACCCAGGCGAGTATATAGGCTTCATCCGACTCCTCTGAGATTGAGGAATGAGTCGAGATGGAATCAACAACAACAATAAATATAACTTGATAAACTACTTCTATTGTTCATAGGGGCACTTGGGGTTCTTCTTGCGAAGGGAGGACCTAGGGTTAGTTCTATCCACAACCGTAGCGATAGACTTCCCAACACTTGTAGAACCTAAGTAGTAAATAGGAGCTGGTATATCGAATGTGCCCATTAGTGACGTATACATTCCAACTACCAAGCTTTCACTAGCCGGTTTTGATTGATTAATCAATGGTATCATGGAATCATTAGTTTCCAAATGACCCTTCTGAGTAAAATTGAGCTGGTCAACTGTAACCAGCTTCCCTTCGTGCAGAAACACTAAGACTCCGAAAAAGGATGAGGGAATATCACACATGGAATAATTCCAACTTCTCCCCAAAATAATATTATAGTCCAAGGGAGCATCAATCACTTCAACTTCATCAAACACTGCTTTCCCTTCCAGCTTTATTTCAAAAGTTGGTGGGATACCATGCAAAAGGAAAGACCTTCCATCGAAAGTAGCAAATAAAGTGTTCAATGGGACCAACTTTAGGGATCCCAAAGATTTCCAATAAGACATCGACATAACACACGTGGAAGCACCTTTATAAACCACCGTTCATCCAATGGTCTTTCTATTGGTTGTGGAGCCTAATCTTCCAGATCTAGAGATATTGTTCAGTTGCGTTTGTACCCCAGGAGTAATGTACATGCATTCCCCCTACTTTGGGGTTTGGGGGTTGGGATATGTAATGGCCAATAGTTTTGCGGGCCCATGGTATTGGGTTAACCGTAGTATTTTCCCATTGTATTTCCCCTATAAAAGAAATAATTGTAACATGGTTGTGTATTGTATTGGAAGAGAGACTGTGAGAGCGTGAAGAGGAAGTGCAGCGGTATTGTTGCAGGTTGTATCCCTTCATCGTTCTGGACTGTAGTAAAAGCACTGGAAATTTATTTGTGGATGCAGCCCATCGTTTGGGTGAACCACGTCATATCAGTGTCTCTCTGTAATGTGTTTAATGTTTTTGCATCTTGTTTATTTATTTAACTGTATATCTGTTATATTTGTTCTGCGGTCCCGTTTTCTAACAATTGGTATCAGATCCAAAAGGTATATTTGGTTGGTAAACTCGCAGGAAAGAAGGGTTCCTGGTTCGAGTGGGAGCAATGGCGGAAGAAGGAAAGTGTAGGGTCAAGAAATTTAACAGCCAACAACTATTAGTTATGGAATATGCAAATGGAGGACTATATGTACCAGAAGGATCTGTACTTGCCATTGGGCAGAAAAGCAAAGCAACTGGCGGCTATGAAGGATGAAGAATGGGAGGTTCTTGACAAAAAGGCACTGGGAACAATATGGCTATGCCTGGATTCATCGGTGGCCTTCAATATTTCGAAATAAAAAACAATAGAGGGTGTGATGAGTGCATTGAGTAAGCTCTACGAAAAACCCTCGGCTTCTAACAAGGTATTTTTAATGAAGCGCTTATTTAATATGAATATGTCGGAAGGTGGATCTGCTACTGACCATTTAAATGAGTTTAATACACTTACCAGTCAGTTAAGTTATGTTAAAGTGAACTTTGATGATGAGGTTAGGCCTCTTCTAATCTTGTGCTCGTTTCTAGAAAGATGGAATAGCTTGGTCATGGTTGTAAGTAACTCTGTCCCTAGTTCAAACAATCTTAAGTTTGATGATGTTGTTGGTGTTATTCTTAGCAAGGAAATGCGAAGAAAAAGCACAGGTGAGACATTAGGTAATGCGGTGACCATGGAGAGCAAAGGGAGACAAAATGAGAGAGGAAGGAGCCCAAGAAATCGCAGCAAGTATAAAAAGGGAAGATCCAAGCCCGGATTCGAGAAAATAGATTGCTGAAACTATGGTAAGAAAGGACATCTGAAGAAAGAATGTCGGGCACCAAAGAAGAAAGGCGAGAGGCAGCAAGAGACTACTTATGAAGCGAATGTAGCAGGTGATGTGTTACAAGATTCTTTGATTCTTGCATTAGATAATACTAGCGATTACTGGGTAGTAAATTCAGGGGCTTCATGTCATGCTACACCCCATAGGAAATTCTTTCGTGATTATGTTCAAGGTGATTTTGGACATGTTTTATTGGGGATGATGAACCATGTAAAGTTGTTGGAAATGGTAACGTACGGATTACGTTAAATAATGGAAGTGAATGGATGATAAAGGATGTAAGGCACATTCCTGCTATGAAAAAAAATCTAATCTCAATAGGGCAGTTGAGAGATATCGGTTGTTTGTCTATGTTTGGAGAAACGTGGTTGAAGATCACTAAAGGATCATTGGTAATAGAAAAAGGAGATAGGGTAGGTGCGTTATATTTATGTCCTCATAATACTGATTATTATATCTCTGTAGCTTCCACAGAAACAGGTGCGGCATTGTGGCGTTCTCCACTCAAGGAAACTGCTTCCAGATTTGAAGCAGGTAAGTTTGGAATTCTGTGAGAACTTTGTTTATGGAAAATAGAAGAGAGTTATATTTCTCAGGGTTGGGAAACAAAAGAAGAGTGAAAATTTAGAGCTTGTCCATATAGATGTATGGGGACCAGCTCAGGTACAATCTCTTGGTGGTTCTCATTATTATGTTACTTTTATTGATGATGCAACTAGAAAAACTTGGGTTTATTGCATTAGACAGAAATCTGACGTGTTTGATACGTTTAAGAAGTGGAAAGCTTTGGCTGAGAATGAGACCGAAAAAAAAGTTGAAATGTCTTAGATCTGATTATGGAGGTGAGTAATACAACAAGGAGTTTGGCAATTACTGTTCACACAATGGGATTCATAGAGAGAATACAATCCCTGGAACACCACAAGAAAATGGTGTGTCAGAAAGGATGAACAGAATGATCATGGAGCGTGCAAGGTGTATGAGATTGCATGCAGGTTTGCCCTTACAGTTTTGGGTTGATGCTATAAACACTACTGTTTATTTGATAAATAGAGGGCCTTCAAGTGCTTTGGATGGTGGCATTATAGAGGAGGCATGGACATGTAAACAAGTAAAATACTCATTTCTGAGAACTTTTGGTTGTGAAGCATTTGTCCATATTGATAAAGATGATAGAACAAAACTTGAGGTTAAATCCAAGAAATGTACCTTTATTGGATACGGGGTTGATGATTTTGGTTATCGCTTATGGGATCTTCAAAATCACAAAATCATTAGGAGTAGAGATGTAGTATTCAATGAAAAGGTCATGTACAAAGATTAGTTGCAGGGAAAGAAAGAGGAAAAGGACAACATGGGGTACACAGTGCTTGATGAAATCAAAGAAAATGAAGTTCCAAAGGAACCAAAAAATCAAGAGCAACAACAGGTACCTAAAACTCCTGCAACTATAAGAAAATCTACCAGGTTAAGTAGATCCCCTGAACGATTCTCTCCTTCACTGTATTATTTATTGATGATTGATTCTAGTGAACCAGAATATTTTGAATAAGCAATGCATGTAGAAACTATAAAGAAGTGGGAGAAAGGCATGGATGAGGAGATGGACTCATTGGCAAGAAACCAGACTTTGGATCTGGTTAAGTTTCCCGCAAAAAAAAGGGCATTGCAGAATAAATGGGTTTACAGGTTGAAGGAAGAAGATGGAGGAAAGAAGAGGTACAAGGCTAGACTTGTTGTAAAGGGGTTTGCACAAAATAAATGTATAGACTTTGATGAAATATTTTCTCATGTTATTAAAATGATTTCAATCATAACTTTTTAAAGTCTAGTGGTGGTAGAATATTTGCATATTGAACAGTGAGATGTAAAAACAACCATTCTCCATGGGGATTTGGAGGAAGAGATTTATATGCAGCATCGATAAGGGTATGAGGTCAAAGAGAAGGAGAATTTGGTTTGCAGGTTAAAGAAGAGCTTGTATGGCTTGAAGCAAGCTCCAAGACAGTGGTATTTAAAATTTGATAAGTTTATGACAGAACAAGGTTATGATAGATTTCATTCTGACCACTGTGTTTATTTCAAGAGGCTAGATGATGTAAGATACATTATCTTATTATTGTATGTGGATGACATGCTGGTTGCAGGGTCTAACATGCAGGATATAAATGTGCTCAAAAGAAAGCTAGCTAAATCATTTGCGATGAAGGATTTGGGTGCTGCAAAGCAAATCCTTGGTATGAGAATAACAAGAGACAAGAAAAATCGCAAATTGATGTTGTCTCAAGGTGGGTACATAAAAAAGGTGTTGTAGAGGTTTAGAATGCATAATACAAAACCAGCCAGTACACCTTTGGCCAACCATTTCAAACTAAGTAAGGATAGGAAGAGATAGATTACATGTCTAGGATTCCCTATTCATTAGCGGTTGGAAGCTTGATGTATGCCATGGTGTGCACAAGACCAGATATTGCACATGCAGTGGGAGTTGTGAGCAGGTATATGAATAATCCAGGTAAAGAGCATTGGAAAGCAGTACAGTGAATTCATAGGTATTTGAGAGGTACCACTTCTCATGCAATATGTTTTGGAGGTTCAAACACTGTTCTACAGGGATATGTTGATGCATATGTGGCTGGTGATAAATACAACAGGAGGAGCACCACAGGGTATGTTTTTACTGTGGGTGGAACAATAGTAATTTGGATTTCAAAACTGCAACAGGTTGTTGCACTTTCAACAACAGAAGCAGAGTATGTTGCTGCTACAGAGGCTAGTAAGGAGATGATTTGGTTGTAGAGGTTCATGGAAGAATTGGGTAAGAAGCAGGAGAATAGTATTGCAAAGAATTCAGCCTTTCATTTGAGGACTAAACATATACAACTCAAGTACCACTTCATAAGATTTGTTCTAGATGAAGAACTGTTAAAACTGGAAAAGATACATACTAGACAGAATCCTGCAGACATGTTGACAAAGGGAGTAACCAGAGAGAAATTGAGTTCCTGCTCGGTTTCTATTGGCCTTCAAGCATGAAGGTGAAAATAAGAAATTTTCCAAGTCCAAGGTCCAAAGCATAGTCCAGCAAGTGCAGTAGCGGTGGAGTTGTTGTGATTAGTCTCCAAGTGGGATATTTTTGGTTGTGGAGCTTGATCTTCCAGATCCAGAGATATTATTCAGTCATGTTTGTACCCTAGGAGTACTATACACTCAATGCCCCTGCTTTGGGGTTTGGGGATGGAGCCCTCGAGAATTTTTTTTGGGATATGTGTTGGCGAATAGTTTTGCGGACCCATGGTATTGGGTTAACCGTAGTATTTTCCCATTGTATTTCCCCTATAAAAGAAAGCATTGTAACACGACTGTGTATTGAATTGGAAGAGAGATTGTGAGAGCATGAAGAGGAAGTGCATCGGTATTGCTGCAGATTGTATCCCTTCATCATTCTGGACTGTAATAAAAGGACTGGCAATTTCTTTATAGACGTAACCCATCGTTTGGGTGAACCACGTTATATTTGTGTCTCTCTGTAATGTGTTTAATGTTTTTGCATCTTGTTTATTGATTTAACTGTATATCTATAATTTCTCTACGGTCCCATTTTCTAACACTTTCCTCCATGGAAAACATTGATTGAAAAGGCCACATGGTGTGGTAGGTGCAGTTTAACATCCAAAAGATTAAATTTGGCTAGAAAGCTCGCTGAGTCCATGCTACCTATAGCTACTAAAAGTTAATCTCTCTGAAAAGGAAAAATCTGTAACACTTCTATTGCCGACATCGTACAAGGTGTTTGGGATAGGTCTTCTACTACAAAATAGTTAGAAGCAACCCTCACATTAGGGTTGTGGAAATTTTTCTTGAAGACACCTTTCGGTATCTTAGGCATTAGTTCAGTCGGTTTCTCAATGGTCAGGGGATGAAGTTTCGGGAGTAGAATTACCTTTATCCTGAGCCTCCAATTCGTAAATTTTGTTTCTTGTTTATAGTAAAGTACTGTATCGGACCATGTTGATATAATTGTGATCACTAGGAGAACTAGGTGTTCTCTCGACATCTTTTGAAGCATAAGTTTCATTTTTTCCTTGGGGAAAGTGATCCTTCATGATAGCCAGTTGTTGTTTCTTAAGCATATTTTGTGCTTGATCAATTAAGGGGAATTGATAAGTAAGATAGTCTCCTTGGTACAACTTGCAAAAAAACTTAAACTTCTTCTTGTCTTTCTTACCCCCCATAATTTTATTCATGGGTTTTGGTTTGTTTTGTTTCCCCTCACCCTTCTTCCCTTTATTATTTTTACCACCAGGCTGTTGATTACCCTTTTGGGAAGACCGTACAGAATATACATTAGAACTTTGTGGTGAGGGCGTGGCAGTCTTGGCTTCCTTCGCTGCAAATTGTTTCACTGACAACTCATGGAGATGCTTAGCCAGCGATTCTATAGTGGGCGTACTTACTGAACCAATAACACTATGAGCATGGGGTCTAGGTTTGGGTTTCTCCAGGTCATTCGTAGACCTCGATGCCTCAGGGATAATTTCATATAGAATATCATACTGAGCATAGATCCGATCTAGTTGTTGGTCCTTGAGGATTACTTCTTCCTCTGTGGTAACTCCCGATGTAGACACATCCTTAGAAATGTAAGGTAGTAAGGATTTCAAGAACCACTCTAATAGGAGCTTTGGAGGGACATTGGCTTTAATAAGCCTCTTTCTCCTTTGCCACTCCTGAATAGGATCATATATGTGTGTGGCCTTGTTATGTCGAAAATTCAACAACAAGTCTGTACCGACATCATACCGACCAGTAAGTTGAAAATAATTTAGGAACACAGTTGCTAAGTCAAGGAAGTTATCATATGTAGGAGATGACAGTTCAATATATCGTTTAGCTGTGACATTAGTTAACATTCTTTGAAATAGCCTCAACCGAATGGAGCCATCATTTAGTGAGTTAGAAGAGAACCAAAGGTGAAATGTGGTGATGTGAGCACCTAGATCCTCATCAGTTTTCCCTTCAAAATTTGGGATTTCTGAGGGCATTTTGATGGGTACAAGTGGCCATGCCACATTATGGTGCACGGGTTCATTCATTACCTTAGAAAATTTTTGCAAGTTTAAAGTTTCCAGGAAAGGAGGTTTCAACCTAGTGAGGGTTTGATATTGAGGATTCTGGGGTGTGGAAGTAACTGCCCCAGGGATCACAAAAGAAAAGGTGGGGTTTCTGCCAGCCACCAGTTGTGATGTTGTAGCACTGTTTTGAAATGAGTTCCACTTGAAATCCAAAGGATTACTAACTTGTGGTGTGTGATAGGTGGTTTGACCTACTCCATCTGAAACCAGAGTTTGAAAGGTAGGAGTAGAGATTCCTCCACTGAATAATGAAAAGGTAGAGCTCCCAAATGGAGCAGCTGAAACCTAACTGGAGGTATGAAAACTATACCTGTGAAGGAATTTTGGTTCTCAGACGAAACACCCACATAAGTAGGCGAGGTACCTACATAAGGTGTGGATGAAGGAATATGACCTCTATTCCACAAAAATCCCTAGAAAAAAAGAAGTGGACCCACTTAGACCACTTTGAGCACTCTACATGAAAGGAAAATATGAAAAAGGTGCACTGGGTATGCAGTAACCACCCCACTATACTGACCTACAACATCATAAGGCGTTGAGGAGTTGGAAACTCGAGCACTTGGAGAAAGATGTGCAGTATATGCACTAGGTCTAAGAGCACTCACGAGGGAAGGTGAGACTCCACCAGCTAGCATGGTTAAATTTGGAGTAGACATGTATTCTCATGTAATAGACATATATGGACTCAAAGAAACACCAGTCATAGGTGAACTAAAAGGAAGGACTTGGAATATCACATGATCATTGAAAATCAGTTAGAGGTGTGTTGTAATTCCTTGCAAACTTGTCATCCTGTAAGTATTCTATCTCTACTAGTCGAATTCCTATTAAGTCTAAGTTCTGGTTCACCTGGAACTTCGCTAACACTGATTGGTTCAAAAGGACCGTGTGTGCCAAGTCTCTGCCTTTGAGGTGGTAGTGGAGGCTCCATTGTTAAATATGGAGGAAGGTTTTGCAACCTTATAGACCTACATAGAGGATGGTCCTCCACAACTAAAAATTTGACTCACACACCTAAAAGGTATAACCAAGACACACACAAACCAAACAACATACACTAATTTTTTTTCTAAAGTATCATAGACACAAGAGGTAAAGATACACCTTCCAAAGGAAAGTTTGGGATGATTAGGGCCCATATCCAACCAGTGAATATCATAGAGTAATTACGTGGTGTCTCGTGAAGAGTTTTCTGGGTGCAAGTGCTGGAATCACCCAACCGCCCACCCAAATTATCAACCAAGCTTACCTTCAAAGTATGCCCTAGGAGCATTGGAAATATCCTTCCAATGCCACATGTCACAAGAACCTGATGTCTAGAAACTAAGGCTACCAAATCTACAATGAGAGTCTAGCGGAATAGTTGTTGGCCTGATTGATGTGCATGGGTAGGGTAGCTAAGCCCAAAATTCTAACAATATCGACACCTCATGGGTCCCAATAAGTGGTATTGATAGAACAAACAATCTTGGTATACGATTAAACAAGGTATTGGAGGGTTATATCCACAACCAAGCTCTTACGCGACCTCATGCTTGACTCCTGTGTTAGAGGAGCTTTCTAGATTATCCCTTGTAAAAGTGGATTTACCTAAAGATGGGCCACTATGTCTGAAATCAAAGTGCTCTTGGATAGTTAAAATATATTAGTCCAAGAACCTAGCCTAAGCTAGTTAATGATAGAACCTATAAAAATAAAGATTACTAATAATTTTTTTTACTAAGCGTTATTTTTATGGATTTATTAGTTAGAGGTAGTGGAGTGGGACTCAATGGTGTTTGGACTCAACAAGTGAAAGAAAATGTTATGTAAAAGTTTCAAAATAAATGCAAGTAACACTATTTTTCCTTTTATATTTTATGAAACTAATGAAAACTTTTAAATAACTTTTGAAAACACACAATACTTTTATATTTTTGGTTGTATGAAAATAATTGAAAAACAACTAATGCAAAGAGTCTACACTATACCTAACTATGCAACTAAACTGCTTTTTGTTTTTCTAACTCAAAATTTTTGATGTAAATGAATGCAAGTAATTAAGTTAAGAAAATGAACATGTATAAATTGAAGTGAATATAACAGTAAGATCTTTACAGTAACTATCTTTTACAAACAATGCAAAGATTATTCAAACCCTAACTTGGACAGAACTATTGACTTGGCAAGAAAAATAGATAAAAAATTGGTCAAAATGACAAGCCTAGACCACTATCCAAGAAATCAAAGACAGATCAGTTCTTTAGGAGGATTGGAAAAAACCAACAACCAACAAAGACACGCACACTCAAACCAAGGAGACCAAGAAGGAAAAACCTAACACACTTACACACAAAGATCCAAACTTAACTTAACCAAAAAACACTTGAAGGAAAAGCAGAAGTGAAATGCATCTGCCAACAACACAATAAAATGTTAGAGAAGAAACCTTACAAACACATGAGGGGTCAAAATGTAAAAATCAGGCTAAACCTTAGCAGTTTGACCTATATCTACAGGAAATCATGACTGTCAATTAAAGTACCTACGAATGGACTGCGACTGTATATACAGTCAACCTGCGAATACAACAAGTAATCATGACTGTATATATTGACAACACGCGGTTAGAACTAGAATTTTTTCAGAAGAAAAAAAACGACCAAAGGATCTTAACCATTAAGCATTGCAAACTGAAATAAAAATCCAAGAAAAAAACTTACAACAATCACTAGTAGAAAATGAGAAATTAATGACTAAAAAAATGAATAAAATCAGGCTATAAACGACTATTTTTGAGTTGGTGACTAATAGTAGCAAATTTCCACTATCTTATGGCTAGTCCTATTTCACTAGTCATTAATAGCTTGACTTAGTAGTCATTGATTTAGTCATTGATAGACAATGCTTTAGTCATTGATAGTCAATGATTTAGTCATTGATAGACAATGCTTTAGTCATTGATAGTCAATGATTTAGTCATTGTTTTAGTCATTGATAGTTAATGATTTAGTCATGGATTTAGTCACTGAGTTAGTCATTGATTTAGTCCTTGATTTAGTCATTGATTGCAACGACTAATGACCAAATATACGACTAAATAAACTACTAGATGTTAACATATTAATGACTAAGCTAAATATGACTAAGATACGGGAAATTAGCTACTAATAGTCGTATATATGCGAATTTAGTCATTTTTGTAGTCACAAATTTATGATAGGGCACAGAGGAATCGAACCACCAACCTCCTGCCTATAATTAGGCAGGCGCTCTACCATTGAGCTAGAACCCTTTAAGAATTTGTTATTGTTTGACAATGATGATATTCAAACAAATTTATGATAGATATCAATCTACAAACTACATAATTATTACTATTACAAATTACCAGTAACTAGTATTTATGATAAACTAATTCCTGAGAGCTATGTACAATTTTCCTTGTAACTAAAGCTAATAAAAATACTACAAATACTCTTACCAAAGATATTTAGTGATGAGTACCTCTTCCCATTCTTCATCACTATAATTCTCATAGTTCAAAGAAGAGTCCTTCCTGAAAGGATTTCGAAGCCCAATGCCATCATTGCATAAAAAAACAAAGAGTTAGAAACAGAACTTTCCCTCTTATCTACTGCAATATTAAGAATCCATGAGCTTCAAGGTGTTTCAGATGTTCCTCATCATGGGCTATCAAAATTAAAACACAACTTGTTGCTTTGATAATTAATAAACTTAAAATTATGCAAAGTATATTCACCTTTTCTTTGAGAAGGTTCCATAATAAGGAGGTCTATGGTTGTGATCAAATTGCAAAAGGTTTCTTCTATTATTGTGAAGCCTATTTCATTGTGAAGCCTATTTTAGATTTAAATCAAGTGATAAACATTCTAAGAGCCAAGCAGATTCAGAAACTTATTGCTAATGGAGACTCGACGATTATCATTTGCAAAATTAGAGACTTGACTCCCTATGCACCGTAATGTCTTGCAAAAATTATCTCTAGACCTAGAATTCAAAGAATTGCAAGTATTTTGACTTAGGGAATTGCAAGTATTGCAAGTATTTAGCATTGAATCATTTACTATTTCAAAGGTACCATTTTGTATGGAGGAGTTATGCTTTGTGAATCATTATTCCTTGGCTATAAGGGAACCTAATAGTGGATTCAATAATTAAAGAGTCATGTTGCAAATATAAAGAGAAATACCCTGCTCCTACAACATTGCGTCTTTAGAGAAACCTTTAAAGGGTTGTATATTTGGCTTCTAGGTGATGATACCAGTTATTTGAAAGGAAGGAGAACTGGTTAAGCATGAATTAAACTTGAAAAAATTGCAAACTACTAGGTATAACAAAATATATATCAGCTATGTCTTGAGATGTACAGGATCTGAAACAGCTTCCATGATGATTGGACAACAGTTCACAGAGAGAAATAACCATTGATAAGAACTGAACTTTCCTTAGAATTTATGGTCACCTAAAATAAGACTACACTAAAATTTAGATTCTAGTAAGCTTTTGAGATTGACTAAACCTATCAAAAAGGTTGGAGAGACTGGTATTCTACAGTGTTCTTATAATGCGCAGTTGCATAAAGGCATATTCTTATCAAGATTTATGACTTTCAAAATGAAGGAATTTACTTGACCATGAAATGCACATTTATGATGAATCAAAGGATATAGAAAATCATGATGAGGTTCATATTCCCCATTTGAACTGCCTACAAGAAACTATTTCTTCACAAGGGTAATAAAGCATGTCTCCATCCTGCTTGAGTGGAATGTGAAAGTGCACTGCCCTGATTATCTAATTATGAATTAGTTTTAAGTTCCAATTCCCTTCAGGCCCTATGGCATGTTTACGCCTTCCACTCTGACTCCCCACGTGGGATGCATTACTTCTTCAATGGGATATAAGAGCCTCACTAAGACCTGGGTCTCGTATTTTGGTGTGGATTTATATTTACAAGTACAAAGTTCAAGGTTCATGAAGAATTGTTCAAAACCTACCATTAATACAACATTATAACATAGGGTATGTTTCTGCGGGAGGATAGAGGCAAGGCAGAGCAGACGGTAAGAGTAAGAGAGGGTCTGACCTACCTAATTTAAAGAAAAAAAATCTAAATCTTGGTTGAATTAGAGATTGAATAGTCTCTTAGTAAGGGGTAATGTGTTGGTGAGTGAGTGTACCGCTAAGGCCTTATATTTCTTTTCTCTTAGGCACCGATTTTGGAAAGTGATGCTAAGAAGTCCCCAAGATGGCCAAGGGATATCTGACAATCCTACATGACATTGGTAATGTCCCAGTGCAACTTAGGGACATCCCTTGTGCAGTGTTAGATATTAAAAGATAGGCTCATCTGAAAATGGTTATCTCTTGTATTTAGATCCATAAAAATAAGTCTATATCCATAGATAACAAACTTGGAAAAATACAAAGGCTTAAAATGGATGAATAAAAGGAAACAAAAGCTGTAAATGCCATATTAGCAAGAGGTAAAACACAATTATTAAAAGAAAATTACTAATATCCAACAACAAAATAAGACAAAACTCACCCCTGGCCTCCAAAGAAACCAAAAATGTGCTTCCCTTTGAAGTACTATGAAATCCTTGCACCTTGGGGTAGAAGCATTATTAGATAGTCCATTATTATTCAATTGTTCATGTCCATTTGTGCTTTCCAAAACATCTTGTCCATTTTCCCACTCCCTTTGCAATTGCATAGACGATGCCAAAGTGGGAGTGGAATAATGGCTTGAACTTTCTATAGAACCTTCTGACCTTGCAAATAAAAATTTTGGCTGCTTTCTATTCTGAGACTTCCATGAAATTAATATTTCATTTGACAGCCCATTGCATTTATCAGTCTCAATAAGGAGTAAATTTGCTAAATTGTGAGGAATATTTAATACACTATCATCTGAATCAAAGTTTAAAGACAATATGTTTGAAATTATACTGTTTTCTCCAACATCTAAGCCATTCAGATAAACTTCTGGAAGGATATTACACACCAGATTCTCCAAGCATTCTAGCTTTCCAGAACTGGCATTAGAATCTCTAGCAATTTCTACTTTCTTGGGAATTTGAAAACCAATACTTGTACTTATATTGGTTGCATCTAACATAGACTCATTTTCAAAATTTTGGATAGAACTTGTACTAGTATTTCCAGCTTTTGAAACTGATCTTTCCTCTAACATAGGCTCATTTTCACAATTTTGGATAGAACCTGCACTAGTCTTTTCAGCAGTTGAAACTAATCTTTCCTCTGCTTTATGATTAGTAACTCCAAAACTGTCACCGTCACCATTAAGGGTGCAAGTATTTACATACTTTTGATGAAGAGAACAATCTTTAGAACTATAATCATCCACTGAAAATTGGACTTTTTCACGGTAGGAGCTTCACAACTATTTGGCCGTCATATGGATTTTTAGGTTGTTTTTTACAGGTATTAAAGATAATTGACCAGTAATTTTCAAATTAAATAAACATAACCAGTCATTGAAGAATATTATCAAATATTACAGAATTAGATATCATTCAAGTGTTTAAGTAGCTAGGTTGATACAGTAAATAAAACTATATACTAAATAAACCATCTATAACATACATACATGACCTATGAATTTGGAAAAAATCACATACTTAGCATTATTATCCATTGTACAAGCTGCCAACGAATTCAATCACAACTCATTTTGGGCTTACCTCTCCATCTGAACTCAGAACCACTGTATGATACTTTGCTGCAGAGACTGCCACAAGGCATTAACCTTTCAAAGACTCAACTGCACAAGGAACATAATTCGATGCAGAATTGGAAGTGCCATAACCAAGTTGACCTTCCCTGTTGCATCCCCATGTATAGACTTCTCCAAACTCGACTACTGATGTACTATGCTTATTAGCTATTGCCACTGCAATGAGTCTTGTCTTGAGAGAAATAACCCTGCGAGGTGTTGCTTGTGTATCAACTAAGGTATATCCAAGTTGACCCTATGAAACAACAAGAAGAAAAATAAATAAACCATGGATTTATTCATCAACTTGCAAATGAGAATTCCTACAATCTCAAACAAATAAACCATGACTCAATTCATTAACATGAAAATGAAGTCCTCCACTCTGTATATCCACAAGTCCTAAAAAATGAATAACAAATATGTGCAAAATAATGCAATCACCTCGCTCTTAGAGCAACATAATCCTCATGACCAAAGTCAAAAGATATACAGAAAATGGAAAATCAGAACACTTGAGTTTCTCAATCACAAGATGATTTTAAAACAAATGTTTTAACCCTTTTCAGCTTGATTGAGCATTTCTAGAAAATATACTTAGCACATGCTTACGCTACAAACTGAAATAGAATATTTAAAATTATATATAGCACAAATTCATGAACCAGTAAGCTCAAAACAAGAAACAAACAAAGAAAAGTGTTAAGAAATAACTTAGTCTCATACTATAGGCAACAAGGTCCATCTTAATGAGAGAATCAAAATATGAATCTAGATCATGATGTCACTTACCTTGGTTTGATCCCCAAGTAAACACTTCCTCTCCAACAGTTGCAACAATAGAATGGTGCTTTGTTGCGCCAACTACTACAACATTTTCCAGATTTAGGGGTGGAAATGAGTGTATGATAATATTTAAAATTTTTAAAATAAATAAGCCATACCTCAAAAATTTTCGCATTTTGAGTTGTCCTTGTTAATGTGCAGTTCATGCTTATTAGAGCTTCTGCAGTTTTTCTTAAGTCAGTGTAAAAAACTATCACTGAATATGGAAACACTGCATTTAGTTTATATAGTTTTCTCAAGTTTTTAATAGCTGGCAATACAAGTGTGTTTCAAGCTTATGAGGTTCATTTGCTTTTTTTGACAATGACATTGTTCTTAGTAGCATTTCTACTTTTCATCTTGTCATGTAAAGATATGTATCTGTGTTAGATTTTCTTTCACCATCATTATATGTCTGACTTATTCTCCTTTGTAATGCTAAGTTTAGTACTTTCTAAGTACGCTCTTCTCCTAGAAGCCTCAACACTATTTACTTATGTGCTACTGTTACAGTGGATGAATTAATTTGAATATGAAGCTTTCTTTTGCATATGTCATTATACAATTCGATAGTGCAACCTTTACATAATTAGTCACATCTCAATAATACACACACACATACAGAAAGACTACAATGGATGTGTTTATTTGTAGATAAATGTTTGTTATGCACATTTCATTATATAGTTTGATGGTTGCTCTGTTTTAGTACCACCTTTTCATTTCTTGCAATTGCACCTAGAGAAGCGAGGCACTTTACATCTCAAGGTTGGGGGAAGTATCTTCATTACTTTCTGTATAAGTGTCTGTCTTCACATGTGTGTTTTTCTGTCTGTCTTCATGTGTGTGTGTGTGTAATGCAAAAAAGAGGATAACTATTTACTGCCTAGAGGTTTGCACCTTGAGTTTTGATCACTCTTGGTGCTTAATAGATCCATAGTTGAGATGGATCTATTTTAGTATAAGAACAATGTAGTTTATTGTTACACAAGTGCTGCTGAGATGTGGACACAGGGGTCACTTCATAAATGGAACATTAAAATATTTTCTATCTTGCTTTTTGCTGGCATGCATTATCCATTAGGTTTCAAAGTATTTTTTCCTGTTCATGGGCTACTGGTACTAAACTGTTCTTTCTTTGTTCAGATAGCGAGAGAGTTGCTAGAATACAAGGGCATTGATTTGAATGCTCTGAATAAGTTAAAAGAAACAACACTTGATGTAGCAGAAAAATCACATTTTATGGTAGTTGCACCAAAAATCAAGAGTGCATTAAAAGAAGCTGGTGCTGAAAATGGCAAACATATAAGCCAACCTAAAGAAGGAAGAGAGCTAAAACAAACTGTTAGTGACATAAAGCATGATGTGCATACACAACTTGTGTAGATTGAAAAAACACAGAGATGATTTACTGGAATTGTAAATGAAATAAATGATTTTAAGTTAGAGAGAATCAGAAATACAGTCAACTCTATGATGATTGTTGCAGTTCTTATTGCAACAATAGCCTTTGCAACTATTTTCACTGTGCATGGTAACTATGCAGGGCCACAAAACCTGTCACAACCAGGCCTATCTCTAGGACAAGCTATGATAGCTAAGAAGGTGGCATTCCAAATATTTTTCATTTTTGACTCGGTTGGACTGTTCATATCTCTTGCAGTAGTGGTTGTTCAGGTATCACTAGTTGCTAGGGAAAGAAAGGCTCAAAGTTAAGTGATTTTTGTATTTAAAAAGCTCATGTGGATGGCTTGTATGTGCACTTCAGTGGATTTTATTGCACCGTCCTTCCTTGTTGTTAGTCACCATGTTCTGTGGATTACAATTACTGTAACTATAATTGGCAGATCCATAATTTTGGGGACATTAGATACCATGTGTTACTTTGCACATATAAATCGATTTGGAAGAAGTCGTTCTGAAAGGAAGATCAGAAGGTCATCCTGGAGTAGGTATTACTCTTGGTTAGTCATGGCAGATCTATCAGATTCAGATATCGAACTCTAGAAGATATATGCAATCTAATTCCTTTGAGCTGCATTTTATTATTTTGGGGTCTCTGGCTAATCCAACTTATCCAAGTTAGATTCATAATTTCATCAGGTATGCTGCCAGCATTGGCAAAGTATATGTCACTCAGTCCTGCTAGTGGTGAGTCCATCTTACTTTGCAAGTTGATATTACAGTTGACTGATCAGATGTTGGAGCATACAGTTAATTAGGGTTCCTACAAATTGCATCAAGCTCTCTGAAAGTCCATTTATTCATCATCACTTTGAGTACATTGATATCTAGTACCATTTCATCAAGAACATAGTTCATAAGGGTGCAGTGAACCTATAGTATGTTCCTTCAAATGTGCAGGTCGTAGACATTTTGACAAATCCCATAGATAAGGGGAAGTTTGAGATGTTAAAAGAGTGACTAGGCTTGGTGGAGAACACCTTAGAGTTGCTTATATATGTTTCTGAGGAAATGAAATGCATATATCACAAATAAGCCTAAAGTTGGATGTATATGTATATGAGGAAATAAAATGCAAATATCACACATAAGCATTAAAGTTGGATGTATATCACACATTCTACATAATGCATTTCCTTTCATGCTAAAGTTCTTCTTCTTTAATCTCGATAGTCTTCTCAGGAACAACCACTTCACCTCTTTACTCTTTGTTTTTCTCTAAAATTCTCATGATAGTCCCATGTTCTGCAGTAGTCATTAGAAGGGGTGAAGGAAAGAAAAAGATGAGGGCCACCTTTGCACATCAATCCAGCATGTTTTGGACCCTGTCCTGAAGCTCTAACAATCGCACCTATCGTTCTTCCTCTGCTTCACTGAGGTCTTTCCCAAAAAGGAGGAGAGCATTAGTCATCCTAGAAATATTCCCTAGGAGTCAAGTCTCCACTTTCCCATGGTCGGGGTCTGCATCTCTACCACCTTGCCTCCCTCTCTGTCTTGGGTGCACCATATTTTTTTAAGAGAACACCGCAATGGCTTCAGGGTTGATAATTATCCACCGTAAACAAAACATGATATGTCCTCCACCCAGAGGAAGGTCATGCATGAAAAATGCAGGAAATATGGTACTCTGGGAAAGTGCCATCACTAATAAGAAGAGATCATAATCAAGGGGGAGTAAATGATGCTCGCATGAACCTGTCGCATCCTATCTTGACCTCATGACCTTATTCAATACAGGGGCTGGGTGGCATCTATATGATTGTCCTCTCACATGCGTCTTCTTGCCACCTGTTCCCACCCATCCCATCTTGCATTAAATGCTCTAACTTGTCGGTTGAAACCCCTTCTAGGGGCACCTAGTCATATCGTGGCAAAGCTAAGCATGAAACATGGAAGGAGTTATTGGTTCTAGGAGGCCATGAGTAAAAAATACCATCCTCCTTTGAATTGATTCCTTCATTAGCAATGGAATTGGCTACTTTAGTGGCATATTGATGCACATGAGAAGGGATTTCCATAACAGGTGAACCATGTAGGAACACGATGAACGGATTTATCAAGTGTTCCAAGCACCAACTGGAGGAGATTCTATACAAATATTTTACATTTAGGATATACCACAACATTTCAATCATGACTTTGGAATCTCCTTCAATGATGAGTTTGGTAAAAATCCGAGTATGGGAAATCTAAAGACCTGTGAACATAGACCAAAGTTTTGTTGCATTGTTGGTATTTATAACCAGCACTCCTTTGTAGGTGGCCATAATTCTTCCTTCATGATTATGGAAGACTCCCCCATAGCCTTCACTGCCTAGGTTTCCCTTTAAAGCTCCATCAAAATTCAGTTTGATATATCTATAATCAGAGGCTTCCCATGAGGAGGAGCTGGAAGGGATCGGAGAGGGATGCTTGGAAACCATGTAGGTTGGAGGATTCACAATCCATTGTTGTATAATGCTAATTTCTGTAGCATCTCCATCATAGTATTCTTTCGTACAAGGGAGAATAATCATGAATTCTACAATGTTCTTTTTTATTAGATTCCAGACCTTTTGCATGGGGAGAGTAACATCCTTGAAGATCCTTCTATTCCTTTCTTTCCAAACTCCCACATGATGAAACCTAGTAGAAGTTGCCATATCTTGTTTAGAATGGGGTTTTTGAAATCATTAGGTGTCCAAATTTTCACAGTATTGATGACTTCATTCCAAATGGGGTTTTTGAAAGCATTCAGTCTTGAAATTTTCATAGTATTGATGACTTCATTCCAAATGGGGTTTTTTAAATCATTGGGTCTCCAAATGGGGTTTTTGAAAGCATTGGGTCTCCAAATTTTGAACTGGATTTGTCACTTTTTGCATCTATACTAGGTGGTGTCTTTCTTAATAATGAATGGGTCTCCTAGTTTTAGATGGCCATGGAAACCACAACATAGTGCAAACAATTGAGGAGGTAAATAAGTTGGTATTGACTTGTTAGCATTTCCCACCCATACAACACATATGATGCAACCCATCAATGTGAGTGTGTTTGGTCCATTCAAGTGATATTTCATGTCAGAGAGAGAATCATGGATGTGTCGAAGAATCCATGGGTACAGGTAAATATGATTGAGTTACCCGAGTTTGCAAGTAAATATTTTAGAAGTGCTCTCACACACTTGAAAATCAAGGTCGGTTTTAGGAAAACACATATTTGGCTATTGAATTAAGATTCCGTTATCCATGATACCAGTTATAACAAGGAATTTCATGTGGATGAACATTAGGATGTGGATGGACATGAGCATGTGGATGATTAGGAAGATGATGATGGCCAAGAGCATGTGGATAACCAAGAATATGTATACATTGCAGACAATATGTTGTCCTTGTCTCACTGGAAACTACTAGGCTACGAATGATGGTGATGATGACCTAGAGGTCAATGCTACACAATATGAATAGCATACCAACAAAAGATAACATGCAGGAGGGCATACCATATGAAAAACGTACTCCATATGTCAATGATGATTTGAATAAAATCAATGGTGGTCATAGTATAGACAACACCAATGAACCCTTGACATTTCCAACCATGGTATCACAACCATAATGGATGGAAGAAGGAATGTTGGTTTGAATAATTAGGTTGTCACAAACACCAATGGTGAAAGCATTATCATTCCTTTGTAGGAAACATTGATGCACGACAAAATTATCCATTTTTATGTAGATCTTGGGTCACTAGAAGAACTTAACCCAGAAGATGAGGATGAAACCAACGAAGACAAGCAATTGAAGCACCTCTCCTAGTTGATCCTCAACCACTACCAATGCACACCAACACTTAATTTATTTCTAAAGTTTCCAGTGGATAGGGTGTCAATGCAAGGTAGGAAAGGAATAACGTACATTCTCAATTAGGCCCGAAGTTCACAACTTCCAACTTCAGTATACTGCATCATCATATTGATTGAATCTGAACAAAAGAAACATAAGATGACATAATTAAAATAGAGGAAATAAAAATATTGGAAAGGAAAGGAAGACAACTAGGGTGACTGTAGTTGAACAACGAGTTTGGAAATGATTGAAAGAGCAAAAACTAGGAAAGAGAAGGAGGATTGAAGAAACTAGCAAGGTAGGAAAATTAATCAAGAAAGACAACAAAATATTAAAAATGAAAGGCATTTCATGGAACATACTACAAACCCAACCGAGGAAAGGGATACGATGGAAAATTCATTGGAAAATATTGTAGAGAGTACACTATTCTATATAGATCTTATTAACATTCAATTACCACAATATCATTAGGATGGTATAACCCCTCCTTTATTCTTACAAATGAAAGTGGCAATCCAATGTTTGCTTATCCAAATCCTTTAGTTAACCTGGGGGTGTCGAGAAAAAACTCAGACATATAAATTTTATATTCCTCCATGGATGCAAGCAACAAATTGAGGTCAATTAAATGCATTCAACCCTACACCCATCCTAATCAAGCATACTTAGTTAGGAGAAGCCTTTTGTCTCAATTAGGAACCTCAACAAGCTTGGGCAATGAAGACAATCAACCAAATCGAGCATAGAGATGTCCATCAGTACTAACTAACCACATGCAAAGTGGATTTTGTTGGTTGACATTTTTCTAGATGTTACAAAGGATTTTTGTATCCGATTATTGTTTAATATAAATGTAAGTACCCTTCTTTTCAGCACTATATCAACACACTCTCAACAATATGCCTACTATGAAGGTGGAGCCTATTGAAAGAAACAAGTACAACTGGAATGTAACAATATTCCTACTATCAAGGTGGAACCTGCTAACATCAACAAATACAATTGAAATGACACAATAAGCCTACAACTGACTCTCTATCCAACAATCAACATCATTATTATTTCTCTTTCAGTCCAATACAACACTTCAATCCTAACAAGCAAAAAATATTCTTATATAACTTATCCATTTAACACCATATTTTATTATTATTATCTTATATCGATGGTAACTATTTCACCTATATATCATTTCACTTAAATAATATGTTGTTTTATTTAATGAAAATCTTATGACTTATTTAAGGGATATTTTTCGTTGAAGTAAACTAGTATGTATTTAATGGAGGAACTTGATTTAAGGACTTGCCAACCTGGAATGATATAGCATATGGTACAACCATTTAAGGAAACCCTTGGACTAGATATGTATGTGCTCGTAATAATTAAAAATGAATAAAACAAAAGATGATTTGAAGATATCAGGCTTAATCTTTAAGTGGCAAATCTTAGCTCTAATTTGTAATATAATTTGAAGGTTAAATGAACTTCTATTAGTTACATTTGAAATTCATTATCTCTAAATATATAAATTGACATCGAATATGTGGCTAAAATTTAACAACACAATCTTCCAAGGAGCCAACAAGCCAATGTATTATACCTAAAACAAGATAGCTCAAAGCCTCGATGAAAAATATCACACTGGAAAATAGTCTAGAAACAATATTGAAGAAATAATTTTTAGAGGTTCATATCCTAACAGTGCCTCCGTCTCAAGAAAAGAGATGAAATATTACCATTACCATTTTAAAAACTAAATGTTGATAGGGGCCAGGGCTTGAAGAGGAAATACGCACAACATTAAAGATAGATAAATAATCATAGTGAAACCAATGCTAACCTAAGTGTTTATTACCCTAAAACTATAACCCGATAATTAATACTAAGTTTGCATTGAATGATGGCTCTATGGAAAGGTATAAAAAGCATGACACTCATGAATGTTTTAAAGTGGCTCCAAACTTATTGAGAAAATAAAACAATTCTAAATTGTTGGTATATCTTGTGGTAATAGCGTTAAATAAACTAAGTCTTTTAATACCATTAAAAAAACTAGGTCTTTTAGAAAGATGAGACCAAATCTTATTTGAAGGTCAAAAAGTGCACGATGGATGGATTAGAAAACCCATGAACATATCTAGATCATGGTCCCAGAAGGTATGACTTAATGACCATTGCAACATGGCATGCTAAATCTTTGAATACTTTTGATCTATGTTTGAATTTGAATTGAAGCATCGTAACAATGTATAATCCTTTTTCTTCCAGAACAAAAATAACAATTTCTTAATATTCATTAGAATCAAAGGTAACACAATACACATCTATGATACTAAGTATCATATCCAGTCAAAACCCATAAAACAGTGCTCAAAACCCATAAACTGAGCACAATACTCACAAATAGAGCTCAGTAACCTGAGCAACCAGTCTCCCAGCGAAAGAAATAAATACCACAATCAATGCTCAACACCCTAAGAAACCAAAACACAAGCTCCCAACAAAAGTAAGCATTGGGGCATGTACAAAATGCTCCAAAAGAGTAAAAAAAGCACAATCATAGTGGCTAGAGTTGGAACCCTAGCCGTATGATACAGGGATACCGCATCAACCATCGAGTTGAGACCAAGAAGCAGTTGCGCCCTGGGACAGATGCTGCAGAAATGAACAACCAACCAACCTCGATAGCCACGCACAACAACATGTGTATGATCACTGACAAATAAGAAGGGATCGCTGCCACTAGTAGAGGGACAACAGCAGGTCGTGCCATCCGCCGTCGACACAATGGGAAATCCCACGTCTCCAGCAAAAAGTAATTCCCAAGCGGGAAACTACACCTTGTCCCCATGAAAAACTAGCCGCTAAAAGAGAGAGAGAACCACCACAAAATAGCCACCACTCCACCAAAGAGTTGTGCGCACCGTGGATATAGTTCCTCCACCACGCAACAATGGTTCCTCGAAACCCTGAAAAAGTCATTGTCGCCGCCACTGCAAACAATGGGTCATTGCGTAGAGAATATACACCACACCGAGGAGAGTATGGTGTTCATACTCTCAGACAATCACAAGCACAAAGCCCCACAACAAAAGGGTGCAGCTAGGGTTGAAACCCTAGCCGCGGAAGCAAAGGATCTAGTCGACTCTCAAAACCCTAGCTGTGGAAACTTGGAGGACTCTCAGGTATGATGCATACAATCTGAAGGAAAGCGTTACCAACATGTATGCAATAATTATTTTGGCTAAAATTTAGTAACTAGCATTATTCATTTTAATATCAAACATTAAATAAGTTTCAATAAAATGAAATGGATTTTCAAACTTCAAATTTTCCATGGGAATATCAGTAAAAAGATAAACTTGGTTATGTTGCTAATGATTTTTATTTTTCTCTTGGTTTGTGCTCCCTTGCCTTTCCTCGAAACAAATCTCACCACCATCTTAGTGAAAAGATACCTCATTCTATTGTTCCTCAAGCACCGTGTAGGAACATCAACTACATGGCAAGCATAATTTTTGAGTAAAACTAGATGTATGCAATTTTTACATTATGTCAGCTACCATCTAAATTAACAATTGGCAAAATAGCAAGCACCAAATTGACCTACAACACCTCAAGCACAAAATCGACATCGAGCATGAAATACGAAATTGACAAAATTATAAACATAAATAATGAACCCATCATTTTAGTCCAACGTATTGTATAAATTGCACTCATTCAAATATATTTTGGAGGATATAAGAAAGAGGAAATAATTAGTCAACATCTAAGATAAATTAAGTTGTCCTACAAATGAGCTTGAATCGTTGGCATCCCAAGGTTAAGACCAAACTATATTGCTTAGTAAATGGGGGAACAAATTTACATTGTTCATTAGATGTTCAAACTATATAAAATCCATTACAGGTTCAAGCCACGCAATGGCCAACAAAATATGACAAATATAATCAACATAAACCAATTAAACATTGAATCGGAGAAAACCCATTATAGGTTGAAGCCATAGGGTGGCCAACAATATCTAGCTAATATAATCAACATAAACCAGTTATCCCCCAAAATGGAGAAAACCCATTGCAGGTTCAAGCCACGAGGTGGCTAACAAAATCAAACAAATATGATCAACATAAACCAATTATATGCCAAACCGAAGCAAACTCATTACAGGTTTAGGCCATAGGGTGTCCAACAAACTGCGACACATATAATCAACATAAATCAATTAAACACCGAACCAGAGAAAACCCATTACAAGTTAAAGCCATGGGGTGACCAAAAAAATCTGGTTAATATTATTAACATAAACCAATTATATGCCAAAACAGAACAAACACATTACATGTTCAATCCATGGGGTGGCCAACAAAATTTGACCAATAACATCAACATAAACCGATTATACACCAAACCATAGCAAACTCATTATATGTTCAAGCCATGGGGTGTCCAACAAACTTCAACATATAATCATGATATAATCATCATAATCCAAATAAAATTCAAACCAGATCAAACCCATCACCACAAACCAATTGGAATGGACAATGAAACATAAAAATGCATTCAACAAAACCACCATTGACAAATATCCCATGAGGATGTTTGATGTGTTCAATAAACACAATTTGAGTAGCTGATAGGAGGTGAATCCTACCCTAAGAGAAGATTTCTCCTGCTTCCATTTCAAACCCCTCCTTTTTCCATAGCCGCCCAAAAACCAACTACATTGGTAGCTGCCTCCAATGTACACCTACGCCAGAACATAGCACAAATTCACATACTATAGACAGGGGTCAACATAGTTATATGATTAAAACCAAGAATTACAGGCGAAAGATTGACAACATCGGGTGAACTTACCTCCTCCACGATGACCACCCCAAACCTGTTACTTGGTAAGAGTTGTAATGCAACTAAGCTTGTCAAACACATCCACCACAATTAGCAAGAACCATCCATGGATTCATCCAAGAAAATTGAACCGAACTGTTGTGCCACCACTGAAACCTCATGAAACCGACAAAGAGGTGACAATGAAAACCCAATAGAGCTAGATGCACCATGACACCAGAGAACGCGAACATGTAGGCCTCCTACCAATGATCACAACACACACCAACATGCACAAGGAATGGAAACTCGATGGACCACTACTAGGGTGGAGGAACGCCCACGCAAGGGAGCCAAAGAAGAATGCACAGGGTGGCAAAGTAGGTCGCGGAAAAGGTGGAGAAAAACCTCGAAAATGATACTAAAATCCTAACATTTAATCCGATCACCTACCTAATACGTGCCATTATTGCAAGGGCATCTGATGTGCAACAACACATGTACGCCAAGTGGCCTCCAGCGTGGCACACCACTACTGGGGTCCCTCCCCTAGTGCTCAATAGTTTGTCACAATTTTGGTTAAAGTATCTTTGTCGTGTGTAAGTAACTATGCATTTCCTAAATGTGATGCTCTGTGCAATAGACAAAAGTATAAACACATACTTAAATCTAATCAAATTGTGCAGAATCCTCTAAAGACATCAACATGCCATGGCACTAACAAAATCCAAGGCAGTAACATCACCAAGTACTTGCCAATAAAATATATATATATTAAATTTTTATATAAATAGAAGTCAGTAGAATACTATATGAATATAAATGTTTGAGTTTTGTACCATTAAACTATCTAAAATTTTGAAAACCATGCAAAGACATAAAAATTAAATACACAATTATAATTTAAAATTTCCATAGAAAACAAATATTAAATTTGAATAAACTACGCTCTTCCAAAGGAAGGCATTTCGACTTGAACATGTTCCATAATCCATAATTGTACATCCCAATTTAAAATGACCCATCGAAAGTCCAACAACATTCCAAAAACTTTGAACTTATTATTGTGTTAGTTTATTGTAGAGTAGGTATTGTTTCATCTTTATTTAAATTTTTCAATATTTAATATAGGTAAACATAAATTAAACTAAAGACGTGTTAATATGTACCGTAAAGTAATGTAAATTAAATCAGAGACTGTTTAAGCGTCTTTATACTTCAATTAAGTAATTAGTGATAGACACAATTATCCTATAAATTAGAGACATTTCAAGCGTTTTTGTCATACAATTTAGTAATTAATAAAAGAAACAATTGTCAGAGGGTTGAGATAAAGATCTATTGAAATTTGAAATTATTGTTGTAGATTAAATATTATTTTTAAATAAAAATTATATTTAAATGGTAAAAAAATACTAATTAATAAATTTAAAGAGATTAGAATTTTTTAAAATAACATTTCTTTACTTATTATATGGTTGTCTATATATGATTTTAAAAGAAAATTCCAAAGGAAAATAGTAGCTTAATACTTTACAAACATGTCTTGCAATTGTTTTTAATTAATGTAAAATTAAAGATGGCTGTTTTGAGTTTTTCTTGTAGGTTGGGTGGTTGGGATAATAAGCTATCACTATCTCCACCCAAGTTCAAAACCCATGATTATATGTACACGACACCTACAAAAGTGGAGTGTCACAATAATAATGAATCATTTCAATAAAATGCAAAACAATAAATGTAACAAGGTAGCCTAGTCATTTAAGTAAAGATGAAGACGATTGGTAATAACAAGGACATTTTAATATAATTACATTTAAGGTGGGGACATTGCTACTATTGTAGCATTTGTATTCTAAAGGTACTATAATGTGCTACTACGTGGTATTTGTTTTCTAAAGATGCTATAATGTGATAGTTATTTTTGAAATCTTAAAAAAATGATGTTTAATATGTGAATTTAATATGAATGTTCATAATCACTAAGTTGTTTTTTTCTTAGTACAAAATATTAATTTTATGATAAATGATGATGGTTAATGTTTGTAATCATATATAGTTATTATAGTTAGGCCATCATTATTGTATATGGAACTTTCTTTTTATAGGTTTTTAATCATTTTAAAAGGATCACTCTTAGAATTAAAAAAAAAAGTGATTAAGAATGAAAATTTACTTCTCCAAAAGATGTATAAACTTATCAAAAGGTTAAAAGGATGAGTTTATCCACTTTTGAATTCATTTTAAAAGTTGATGTCAATGCCTAGTGTTAATGGTTTATGTCAATAGTTTATATTCAATGGTTTATGATCAATGGTTATAAAGGCATGCATTTATAATGTGAGAATTGAGTTAGAGACTCGTTCATTCTAAAATTTAATCATTCATTCTGGGGATAATCCATATGAGAATGTGCTTGAGATAACATGTCCTACAACTAAGGTCTCTAGAGTCTTGATATGGATACTCCCTAGTTGATATATGTTGAAGCACTGGAAAGGGATGTGGATGGTCCAAGGGACTTCTGAGTAGAGAAGGGGTCCCATTCCTTCTATTCTGCAGGATGATGGGGGATGAGTACTAGTGGGTTGCGACGATTGTAGATGGGGTTTGACACTAGATATTTTTATTAGGTTTGGAATAAAGGTAAATGGATTTGGCACTGGATATGTGTCCGATTTTTTGCTATTCCTGTTGTATAGGACGAGTTATTGATTAAGTACATGACTCAAGAAACTTCACTCATGGATTGATAGCCCCATCTTGGAGGTGACCTTTATCATAGAAAGTATTGGTGTGACAGAGAGCCTATAGTTTGGAGGAATGTCCTTCACTGCAGCCAGTTGGAAGACTCTTTTAAAAATAAGTTTCCCAATTGTGAATGAATGAATCCCATGGGTTTTATTTATGTTATGTGTTTGTTAAAATTAATGTTTATGGAAATGATTATGTGCATGGATGATGTATTCAAGTTAGAAATCATTGCATGAATATATCAAATTAAAATTATGGAAATTTTGGATAATTGATTCCTATATATATATATATATATATATATTGTTGTGAAAATGATTTGTATAGAAAGTCCATTGAAAACTTGAATTGTGACAGAAGAGCAACATACATTTCAATGAATGATGGTAAATGGAGTATCATATCACCTCGAGAGTGTTAAAAGGATGACTAGATATGTGACATAAATTGTTTTCTATCTTAGCAATTATACTCATCAATTTTATCCAACAAAAGTTGTCTTCTATCCCTCTCACATAAATTATTAGTACAGAATGAGGACATATAGTTGTCCATTTGTGCACAAAAAAGAAAATTTAAATAAATAAAAACAATCCTAATATACCAATACATAATAAAAAAATCAATAAACTAGGAATAATAATTCTTTAATGAGCCTCTAATTACAATTAGAATACATGGCCCTTTTCAAAAATCCAAAAGTTCCTTTATCATCTCCCTTTCTGTATCAATAGAAATGAAAGTCTGAGACATGTGTATAAGCAAAAGGAGTTGTCTAATTAGGGGATGATTTCCTTTATTTCTGGCTGGTTTTTATTCATTTTGGATTATGAATTTTTATGGAATTTTCAAAACATGCAAGTGTAAGTGTGGGGGTTTTTGGAAATCAAATTCACGATTCCAGTTAAAAATCAACCGAAAAAGTTAAAACCGTCCCTAGTTAAATAGCTCCCTCTACCATCTCGGCTAGATACGGAGACGATAGGCTCATTGAGGATAATATTATCCAGAGCACATACTTGGTAAAAACCAGAACTATAAAATGTGGATGCAGCCCACATACTTGGTGAAATCTACAACTATGGAAAAACTGGTCGACTTAATGAGAAAAACACATGCAAGTGTTCTTCTAATAAAGATCACAACGCCGTTGCCGGGGTTCGAACCCGGGTGACCGCGTGACAGGCGAGAATACTATATTACAACGACCCGATGCTTTTACTAACGTGTGAAATGTAGAAGAGATACGTACTACAATCCTAACGCCTCTGGCCCGCACTCGCTTGCAAAGCTGTATTTTATGATAATAAATTAAAATTTACTCGAAAATATACAGACCATATAGTGATTTTCAAGTTTACAAACAACTATGTCAAGATGGCCGAGTTGGTCTAAGGCGCCAGTTTCAGGTACTGGTCCGAAAGGGCATGGGTTCGAATCCCATTCTTGACATATAATTGTTTTATATTTTGCAACAAATCAATCAAACTGTTCAATTTTGTTTTGCCATATCCACAATATGCGTACTGGTCCGAAATGGCATGGGCTCGAATCCCATTCTTGACATCTAATTGTTTCTATTTTGAAACAAATAAATAAAACTGTTCAATTTTGTCTTGCCAAATATCCACAATATGTGTACCTCACTTAATTCTGCAACCTTTACACATCGAACGAATTTTATTTGATAGGATAGCAATTAATCGAAGTACGACAAATACGTGGTTTTTATGGTGGTAAAAATTAATGGCTTATTGTTATGAATATAGGTGGTTTTTAAGGTGGTAGAAATTAAATCTCCAAAATCTGGTAGGTTTATATGTGAAGATGATATGGAAAATTGAAATGAGTACTATAAAATATTTTATATGTTAAGAGGTATTTATTTGTTTTTTGGTTTTGCCAAAACAGGATAGCGGAATGTCGTATATTCATTATGTTCATGGGATATATGATCGGGAGTTTTTATCAATAGTTCGTCCATTATGTATTAATATTTTATGTGTATATAGTTTTGGTAAGGTTTCAATTGTTTGTTTTAATTATTGGTTTTTGTTTGCATCTGATTGGAGGTGATTGGAGATGTATATATTTTGTGAATTTCAGAGTGTACATGGTGATGGTAAAGGTTACATGGAGTAAGGTAGGTAAAGTAATTGTGAAGTGTAATTTGATTATTATGAAGTCTTATAGTAAATGCATGCAAATTGAATTCAATTAAATGTGTTCAACGATTAATAAAAGAGTTTTTTCAAGAAAATGTTTGTTTCTGTCCTAACCTATTTATCATAAGGTTTACTTGCTCCTACACAATTACGCTTAAGCTTGGGCATTATCGTGGCATTTAATACTGTAATGTTTTGTAATAAATTTCAAGCTATCATTGTGCCTAATGTTGCTTCCTTTGACTGTTCTTGTGCGGTTAATCTTAGGTTTGGGGTGTCGTAGTGACATTTAATATTGACATATTATTGTAATAAATATGAGCAATCACCTTTCCCAATGTTCCTTTCTCGGAGTTCAATAAGCATTTCACATCAATGTATTTAATGCTACTACATAATCTTGCATCAATAACACTAAATGCATTGCTACCAATGATTCACAATCCCACATCAACAACATTAAATGCATTGTTGTGGGGTGCTTATTAAACACCTCCTTCTTGTCCCACTATATTTATCATAAGATCTTCTTGTTCCTACACGGTTGAGCTTAGGCTTGGGCATTGTAGTGGAATTTAATACTAATGGCTTAACGTATAAATTCATAGAGAAGAGTATGCTAATGAGTATGCTAATAACCATTGAAGGACACAACCTTGGGTAGACCTATTAAGGGTTATTGAGGAATCGGGGAAAACGGGAAGGATGCTACCATGTTTTAACTCAACCTTTATTGTGATCATTCAAAAGGTGATAATCCAACTAATTTTGGGGATTTTAGATCCATTTCACTTTGTATGAACTGTAAAAGATTATACAAAAAATCACAGCAGTTCGAAAAAAGCCAATTCTCTCAGCCAATATATCACCAGAACAATTTGGGTTTATAAACAGAAGGAAAATTCATGATGCAATGGGAACAACTCAGGAAAGTTTAAATACTATTAAAAGTATGAAGCTAGCATTGAAGGTGGTCAAAATAGATCTATCTAAGGCATATGATCAATCTTGTTTGATGTATATTAGACCGGGGCCTTGTATGCCCTCTATAAAATTTTCCTTAGTAATCAATGGGGTAGTTATAGAGTTTTTCATCCCTTCTCGAGGACTACAATAGGGTTGTCATATGTCACCATACATATTCCTGATAGTAATGGAAGGCCTCTACAATTCATTAAAAAAGGAAAATTTAAATTTTGCAAAATCCAAGGAATTAAGTTTGGGTTGGATGTAAGTGCTATGCACATTTTATTTGTAGATGTTGTGTTGATTTTCCTTGTAGATTCTGAAGATGAAGATATTGAAGTAAAGGATATTCTAAATAAATTTAACCTTACAATGGAAATGATGATTAATTATGATAAATATTATTTGTTACCATAATGGAATTGAAGAGCAATCCTTACATCAATTTCATGAAGTGTTGGCAGTGGATCAGTTTGACTTATATACATGCTTTTAGGTATCTTGGTTTCCATTTTAAACCAAACAATTATCAAAGGAAATAATCGGTGCTTGGAAGATTATCAAAATTGAAGCATGCATAAACTTTTAGTGTAATTGATGGTTAACTAGAGGAGGTAGAGCCATTTTGATAGAAGTTGTATAGTTTGCAATCCCAATTTATTGGATAATTAAAACACAAATTCCAAAAGGTGTTCTAATCCATATTAGGAAGACATGTTATATTTTTTTATGGAGAGAAAAATTGGGGTCAAGTAGTCATTGGACAACATGGAATTCGGTGGAGAAACCAAAAAAAATTGGAGGGTGGGCGCGAAATGAATTACATAGTTTTGGTAGGTCACTTGTAGCAAATTTACCTGCAACTTCATATCAAAAGAAGGAATGTGACAAAGCAAATACTTGTGAGGAGGAGATATCATTGATTGGATTAGAAACCCGGTCAATAATTTTAAAGGAAATTTTATTTTTTGGAAAGCAATTCAATTGGTAGTTTTATTGTTGGAGATTTTCTTGCATGGATATTAGGTTATGGGTCAGAGGTTGTAGTTGGGGTGGATGGAATAATTAGGTTGTGGACCTTAGGTACTATTGTCAAAAGATTTGATTAAGCATTTAAATGAGTGGGGCTTAGTTTATGTGAGTCAAGTGGTGGAATTGGAATAAGTTTCCATTTTGCAACAAGAGTGGAAATTAGCTAAATCTTTGGATTTAAATTAGAGGTGGGAAGTAGAATGGGATAGATGGAAAATTGGTTTTAATGAGGGATCATTTATCCCATTTATGATTTATATATTTCGTTCACATCTAAGTAGCTAGCATATATTATTAAATAAAGAGAATAATTTAATGAGCTCTCTTTAACTTGTCAACTATGGACACACATGTATTGCTTTTAAAGGATATCAATATCTCATCTAATACAAGTGAGTCTTTACCTATTTTATAATTCTTGTGTATTTGATTCTGAAATTACTGTTGTGAATTCATCATTGAGTGTCAGTTGAGAGGTGAGTCTCTCTAAGCCTCAACTGTGATCCCCATTATGGATCAAATGGTATTAGAGCAAGTTTCGCTTTGAGACCTCATTTAAAAAAATTTGTAGCAACAATTTTTGTTCTCTCTCAATTCCAATCCAGCCTCGGTTCCTCTCCTTCTCTGGCCATATTATTTTTATTTCTCATCTTAGTTGAACCACATATAGGTCTGTTTGGGTTCCTTTTGAAAAAAAAATTGCCTCATGCTTTTACAAATGACATATCAGCACAACCTAAGAAACACATTTGTAAGCATCATCTCCAGTTCCTCCTAGCTCCCACTAGAACTCTACACCTTTTTGGCAACACATGCCATTCAGCTATAAAATTTTGTCTTCACTAATTCATAAGGATTCTCTTTCACTACAGAATAGATTATTTTCTCCACCCTCCCCTCATTGAAATTTACTTTGCATCACACCAACATCATTCATAGGTTATAGTTTAGCTCTTGTTCTAGGTAAACACAAGGATCACATTTTATGTTATCTACAAATGCACACATAAGGTATATTTGGCATCCAACATGGCTCCCCACCCCACCCAGACTATCTCAGTTGAGAATCATCATGTGGTTCCCCACCTTCTTCAACTTCACATATCTCCACAGTAGTGTAGAGGCACACTTCATTCTTAATGAAATAGGATACATGCTATACTTGGATATGATGTTATGTCAGGAGAATTGAAAGCTTGTTTTTATAATTTGATCCACTTCCAAATTATGTTCCTTAAACACATGCTAGAATGTAATATTCTCATATTCATATTGAAAGCCTATTTTTATAATTGACCTGCTTCCAAACTATGTTCCCTAAACACATGCTAGAATGTAATATTTTCAAATCCATCCTTTAGTCTGATTTTTTTGACCATCTACAACATGTAGAATACAATTGGAAAGCATTCAATCAATTATAACTTTTAAATATACTGTCACTTGAAGAGGCCTAATGTGCCAAGAATGAGCAAAGTATATTAATATCCAAAGGGCCATATGCTCTCCTCTCGCGTTAGTCCCATCTCCGAAATTTAGTTTTAGATGGAAATACAAGGACTTATTAACAATTAAGATATCCCCTGCTCCACATGTTCCATTATCTTATGAATCCTCATAAAATAATCCATTGGGTCATTCCTTATTAAAGCTAGGCACCAAAGATATTCTCAAACACAAACCCAAACCGAAAGTCCCATCCTTAACAAATTCCTTGAAAGAAACAATAAAGTCTATGATCCCAACCTTGTCGTCATTACATTCCTTCCCCTTGAATAAGAGAAGATTTTGGTGTTTCCATATTTCCCATATAACAAAACAAGGAAACTCTTTCAAGTTTGATGTCTTTTGTATCCATGTCTTAAAACATAAGGCCAAAGTGGTCTATGTCCAATCCAAGATGAAATTACAAAATCTTCTCACCACATGCAAAACTTGTTGTATAAAAGGGAACTTAATTAATAGGTGATCCACACTATCCTTCCCCCTTTTTTCATAAAACACATATCTTAGGCCCTATTCCACCTCGTTTGATAAAATTATCCCATGTAAGTATGCAATTACTCAAAGACAACCATATAAAGAGTTTAATTTTCAAAGGTACCCACCACTTCCAAAAAACCTTATATCATCAAAATCCATCCAACATGTGGTCATAAAATAAAGATACATATGCCAATTTGCATCCACTTTTCCCCTCCAAACATCCCAATTCCATATCAAAGAGTTCTCACAATAATTTAGCAAAACACCACACCTATGAAGCCTCACAATTTAACCAGTCCATTCATATGCAAATGCTCCCAAAAACCCAAGATCTTAAGCTTTAACTAGTTTGTCCCAAAGTAAGTTGTATAAGATCCCAAAATCACCTATTCCAGAGTATAGATACCTTTCAAGTGTACTAGGTCCACACGATCAACTGAAATTTTATAAAAATCAGCCCCTCCCACAAGTGAATCTTCATCTCTTATGATCAACCTACCATTCCCAGGAGACCATGTTAACCAATCCCCTAGTATATGGAAGGAACTCACCAAAATGCTCCAAAATTTTGAGGTCTCCTTCACCTTNTGATCCACTAAATAATAGAGCACCCCCTGAGATAGTTCCCTTTGTTCCCACCACTCCAAAATCCATTAGAGAACAAAACCTGCCACAATATTTTAGCTAATAAGGATTTTGAAAAATGAAATACATTTTTAATGTCACAACCACCCATAGACTTATGTCTGGCCAATTGTTCCCAAATCACTAAGTGATATGCCTCCTTTGACTTTGATCTTGACCACAAAAAAATGAAAACACTTCTCTTAATTATGTTCAACAAAGATTTAGATATCTTCGCTAGAGTAAACTAATAAACTAGAACATTTTTTAAAACAAATTTTACCAATGTTAATCTACCTCTGAGGGATAACCATATCCAACACCAATTATTTATCCTATGGTTAATACGTTTTAGTAACCAAGAGAAATATTCATATTGATAACAATTGGCTTAATAAAATATGCCAAATATTTAATACCATCATTAAGGGAACCAAACTTAAAGGGGAAACATAGACCAATTTGTCTAAGCACCTCAATCTCAACCTCATGTTCTAAGAAATTTGATTTAGTCTCACTTATATGCATCCCACAGGCATTACAAAAAGATACATAATGTACCGATAAACCTCCCATTCAACAACCAATCCTTTTCTAAATAGGAAAACATCATCAACAAATAAATGATGTGAAATACATATATTTGAAGATACTTTAATGCCCAAGATCCTTCTCGAAATAACCTCTTCCCCAATCAAACGTTAAGACATTCAATGATGAGAAGAACTAAGTAAGGGAGACAAACGGAAACCTTGACTAAGTCCTTGGGAAATCTGAAAGAACTGAGTAGGGACACCACTTACCAAAACAAAAAAGTTTACAGAGACCACACTAGCCATCACCAAATTTGTGGCCTCCAAACTAAGACCAACCTAAAGAAGAACCAATCTTAAGATAACCTAGTTTACTCGATCATATGCCTTGTTAAGGTCCAATTTTAGAACAAGTGTGAAGATTTTTATTCTTGATAATATGGAAACATTCATGTGCTATGCCAGTACCATCGATAATTTGATGATCATCAAGAAAACCAAATTTTTCCTTAGAAATACATTTAGAAAGCACTAGTTTCATTATTCTTGCAATAATCTTGGAGATAATCTTATATGCTATATTACATAAGAATATAGGTTGAAAGTCATTAAGAGTTTTTGTATTTGAACATTTAGGAATTAAGGCAATGCAATTAGCATTCAAAGCTCCATTTTCCTTCCATGTTAGCCTCAATTCTTCCACAACAACCAATATATCTGAACCCATAATATCAAAGAACTCGATGAAAAGTTCAACAGTCCACCCGTTAGGGACAAGAATTTTTGATCTAGAAAATTATAAATGGAGACTTTGAAACATCTCTCCATGTCATGGGGAATATTGTAAACATGCTCATTTCCAAATTTGTATTTTCCCCTTTGCCGAAAATGTTCAAAAACTCTCCCAAACGTCGAGGATGTGACTTCAATGGGTCATTAGGTAGGACAAAAAGTGAGCATCAATGGGTGTGAAGTCCAATAATCTATATGAATAATGGTGAAAATTTTAAAATATACTCATAATTGATATTTTTAACAAAATGATTACCCAAAACAATATTTACAAGATTAATTTAACTTAATATATGCTTATTCTCTCCACTTTTGGGGATGGATTTTGATCTCTAAAACCCTAAAAATCTACGAATATTTATGGTATTCAGCGTTGGTTAAGCAACCTGACTAATGATTAAGGTAAAGCAAAAGTACCTCCCTCACATAGGTTTTGATCTCAACCTCCACAAGTTCCTACACTAATCGTGAGTTTGTTGCATAAATACTCTTTATCCCCATCCACCCTTGGTAATGGAGGAGTTCAATGAAAGAGATTGACTATCTCATGTCAAATATCTCTAGTCTATATTTGTGATAGAGTTTTGGCTCTTCCTATCGAGAAACAAGCTATTGGGGAGGATTCTAAATAGGCAACACTTTGATACATTTGGGGCAATTTTCTTCTTGGGTAATCCAGAGTTGTGTGGACTTTCCCTTGTAAGAAACTACAATAAGCACTATGAAGAGGATGATGACGATAGTGAGAATACTATGCTTTGGTGGGAATTGTGAGAAGTTGGAATCGGATTTGGATGGGGACTAGGAATTGGAATTGTGATCAGAGTGTTAGCTCTCAGCAGGCTGTTGGGGAGGAAGTAATTTTAACTTCTTGATATCTTTATGGAGTCTTTTGAATAAAAGCATTAGGTACGTAACAAGAACTCTATAGAAATCATAATAATATTTGCAAGTTAAATGCCATATTTCCATATTTTGTTAATGGACCATATCGATTTCCACAAGAACATTGTGTAAATCATATGTGTATAGCGAAATAAATGCAAAATAAATCATATAGTCCATCCAATGGGCATAACATTATTTTATGTATTTTCCATGTTTCAATTGCTGAGGATTACTATAGATATATTTTATTTTTGAAGTTTTTTTATTTACTCCAAATATTAGCAAAAACAAATTAGCTTAGAGAGTTTTTTTTCAATCTTCATCATTGCTTATCGACATTCAATGACCACAAATTAAGTGGTTATGCTAATTTAATTGTATATACATGCAAAGTTAAAAAAGAGAATCACAACCCACTCTTAGATGGTTGTTTTGGCATTGTTATGTGGTTGTGAAGTGGGCAAGAAAGACCAATAATTGTTTATAAATTTGAATTGGAAAAAGAGACTACCATCAAAACAAATAGTTCGAGTTTATGATCACTAGTTACATAAACTTGCAAACTTGCCTTGTTTTTCTATGTGCAGTCACTTGCATTTTGAATTTTATTAATTTAATAATTTAATTTCTAACACATTTTGGATATACTTATAGCTAATAATTGTAATTAACACACACATATACCACTTGGTTCACAACCTCGAGAGCTAGTGGCCACAACTCACTACATCCACAGTAATAATTCTAGGGGGGCACTCGAAGGGGTCTTGCTGTAATGACTCCAATTTTGTGAGCCTAACTGAGAACCCAAAGAATTGGATTTGAGAGAAATGAACCTTTGACCTTGACAACTATGATCTTAGACTCGAAAACTCTAACCAACTAAGCTACCCCGGACTAAAATATATATAAATTAACCCTTACAACATTGTTACACTTGCTATTTTTTTATTAGAACTATATTATATAATAGAAGAAGTGTATCTATACCCTTGAACTTATAATCTTCTCTTTTTTGGAAGCTTGGTTATCTAAAATTCTAAAGCAAACTTTGGAATATTTAGAAAATCAGTATAAATACTTAAAAAAATACAATACACATAAATAGTCATATAATGCGAGGCTTAAGCTATCGGTAGGTATCACCGTCTTTCATTATCCCATACCAGATGATTTTCTTTAATTTAGTTGGATTTTTTTTGGCAGAAGGTCCGTCTTTGATTATTCTATATTTATATGATAAATCAATGTTAATATAACCACAAGGTTAGTGTTGCAAGCATTTACTTGTAACCACCTCTTATTTATTAAATTATAGGGTTTAAATTTAAAGGAGATGACATATGTATACGTTGATGAGGAGTTAAAAAAACAACAACTTTTGATGTGTTAAATTACTACCAGCATAGATCCAAATCCTAGGCTCTATCAAGTGGCGAGAGGGATCAAATCTTTGGAGGTGCAGACCTCTTT
>LPNX010800885.1:58077-251312 GCA_001517045.1 Pseudotsuga menziesii | reverse complement strand
TACAACAAAACCATGGGCTGTTTAGGAGGCCTTGCACATGGCTTTAAAACCATTTGTAAGGCCCTCCTAAACCATGTACAATAAAACCATGAGTTTTTAAGAGGTCTTGCACATGGTTTTAAAACCATGTACAATAAAACCATGTGCATGACCAACATTTTTTTTGCGGATAACTCAATTTTTTATTTTTATTATTTATTATTATTTTGTTAAGTAGAAACATTACAACATCTCCCCTATATTGTGTTGTTTTTCTCACGGACATTTTTTTATGGTAGATAATTAAATTTTTTATTTATTTTTTATTATTTTGTTAGGTAGGAACATTACAACATCTCACCCATATTAGATTGTTTTTGTGGGTGACATTTATTTTGGAAGATAATTAAAAGTTTTGTTTTTTATAGCGGACATCTATGTAACGTTACGTAACCATGTACAATAAAACCATGGGTTTTTAAGAGGTCTTGCACATGGTTTTAAAACCATGTGCATGACCAACATTTTTTTTGCGGATAACTCAATTTTTTATTTTTATTATTTATTATTATTTTGTTAAGTAGAAACATTACAACATCTCCCCTATATTGTGTTGTTTTTCTCACGGACAGTTACTTTTTTATTATTTTGTTAGGTAGGAACATTACAACATCTCACCCATATTAGATTGTTTTTGTGGCCGACATTTATTTTGGAAGATAATTAAAAGTTTTGTTTTTTATAGCCGACATCTATGTAATGTTACATAACATTACAACGTTACGTAACGTTACAACGTTACATAACGTTACAAGCGTTACATAACGTTACAAGATCTCCCCCATACTTGGCTGTAAAGCGCCTCTCGACGCAATTATTTACAATATTTTTTATTTAAAGAATTTGTATTTTTATTTAATTATTATAATATAAATCATGATTTTTTTTTCAAAATCTTATTATAAAATGATTTCCAAAAAAGAGTTTTATTCCATGAGAACTTTGATGTTCAAACTCTCAATATCACGCCACACAAATTATTCCGAATATTATTGGTTAACAACATGTAAATGTATAAAGAACGCATGATGATAGGTGGACTAACGAACATTTGTTTGTCTTGATCATCAATTTAAAATGGAAGACGAGCACAAATTTTCCAAGTCTTCAAGTCGAAAATAGCAATGAGATGCTTGCAATTAGTGAAAACTTACCACGTGTTAAATTGAATAAAATGAACCCTCTCAATAATGTCAAAATTGTAAACGCTCTGACATTCAACTACTAAGATCATGAGAACGTTATGGATTACTAATACCTTGAAAAGAGGGGAAATGCTTGACATATTTTCCAATTGTCTTGCACACAAAGAAAATTCCACCTCTATGATGATTTTGTACATATTTCATTCAAAACAAAAATTCTTCATCTTTTAGCATGGATAATTTTAATTTGTTTTCAATATTTATCGCATTCAAATTTTAATGTTTCTCTTAATCATTTTCACATTTTTGTTCAACAATTAGTGGTGTGTTATCTCTTATTATATCTTTGTCAATTGATTTAAAGGTGCTAGCATAAAGTTGAGGGATCTTTTAGATATAATTGTAGTTCTCTGAAACACATTTTTGCTTTGCAAAAACAAAATGTGTGTGTGTTCCTTGATGCTAGCATTGGAGAAGCCCGATCCTAATACGTCAGTTGACACGTAGGTTTAGCATATTGAAAGCAAATGTGTCTTCTATTTACAAAACATGTGCACGTTTTTTCATTACAAAATGTGGGCTCGTTTTATAAGACATGTTATACACCCCTACACTTCCATCCCTCCCTCCCTACATCTGCATCCATCTCTCTCTGTCTCTCTCTCCCCCCACCCTAACCATTTCTATCCTCCTCTCTCTTTCTCTTCCCTACTTTTCCACTTACACCTAATACCCATCCCTCTCTTGCTCCCCCAACCCCCTAACGCCCCCACCTCTCTCTTACACACACTCTCTCTCCCTAACCCCCCTCATTGTCTCCATACACATAGCCACCCCCTCCAACCCTCTCTCTCCCCCTTACTCCCCCTATCGCTGACCCCCCTCTCTCTTTGTCTCACCTAATACACATCCCCCTACCACTTACCAACCCCCCATATCTCTCTCCCTCTCTTTCTCTCTTTCGCCACCCTATATCCCCCTTCTCTAACTGTCTTAATGCTCCCTAAAACCCCCTTCTTAACTATTAACGCAAGGGTAATAAAATATGTGAAAGGAACTCACGTAGGGTGGTACACACAAGTACTAAGGTAGGATGGGACATGGATTTTACTGCTGAGACAAGTGGTAGAGAGAGGATCCAGTTAATTGTCATGTAGTTCAGGAAAAGGATAGAGGAAATAACCCCCACACCATGCCATGAATGATGAGTGTACTAAGAGTAGCTCCAACACAGTTAATGAAGACGATTACGAGTTCAGTGAAGAGGATTGGTACTTCAGCATCCATCCACCTTGTAGGAACATGACTATGATGCTATGGTTGATCATGTGGAGACTTAGTTAGGGAATGATGGGAAACGGTTGGCATCCATCTAATATGTTCACGTTTTAGTCCATCTATGGACCACTAGACCTACATCCCCCTTAATGGAAAAAAGACAGAATATGCATGGAGTTAATTTTGAAGTGGAGCAAGAAGATTAAGGCGATTAAAATGGTGAGACCCAATAGAGGTAGAGAGGAGGAGGTCGAAACCCCGAGCAAGGAGACATCCAAGGATATAAAACGAGTTCACAAAACTGCATGTTATTTCAATAGGGGCTTTCCTGAGGAAGTCAATAAGGAATTGGACAATGTCGAATAAGATAGTCGATGGGAGAAAGAAATGGTAACGAATGGGCAATGCTTAGAAGAGTTTGAGGAAAGGATAATGATTCTAACAACACTTGGGCCCGAATGGCCTTCTTCAACCAGTTAGAGAGATTTTATCCCTTTCGGCACTTGGTATAACTTTGGATATGTACTAGACAACGAAGATGCTATTGGGTAAAGTAATTGTTGAATGAGGAAGGATGGAAAGCTAATTGGAAAGAATATGAGCAGAATTGACTCCTATGCTCTCCCTCCATTACTATCTCAGAGTTATTGAAGCCAAGCATAATCTCTAAGCCAACTATGTGAGGGTTAGATTCCAGGTTCACAACACCAACAAAGTTCTTCCATATAACAAGCCCAAGTTCATTGACATGGACGAGAAGGAATAGCAAGTTACCTAGGCCAAGGCAACCTCTTCCATCCTACAACTTTTGAGCTAGTGAAGTTATGCTAATATAATGTTATTGTTTCTTTCATTACTAATGTTGCATCGTTATATTATTATGTCATGTTACCATGTTTTAATATCAGTTTCTATTAAGTTAACAATTATAGGCATTATGTTGCTCATGTAAACTACATTTTGTTATTTTTTAAACCAATAGGGTATAATCGCGGAGATATGTTTTGAACCCATAAGCTACAAATTCAAATTTAATTACTTACAACTGGAATGCTAATTATGAACAGATAGCATTCCAAAGAGATATAATGCTATCTTTCACAAGGATCGTGAACATTATCCATGCATATCAAAGAGGGTGACTTTACCCTTTTTTACCAGGATAAAGTGGAAAATAATTTTACCTTTCTAGTGTTGAGAATAAATCTGCTGACTATATATAGACTTCTCTCTAAAATTCTTCGACTATTATAAAAACCAAGGAATAGCTAACTATATATAGACTTCTCTCTAAAATTCTTCGACTATTATAAAAACCAAGGAATAGCGTTGAAATCAGTTTTAAGAAATATTGTGTCGTATCCGGGAAAAGCTCGAGGAAAACCATTTCGATCGATTTGGTTCCAAGATATATATGCATTTAACAACCAACCACATTATTAAATAATAAATTGTTTCATATCACGAGAAGCTTTGATCAATCAAGAAATCTGATATGGAGATCCTTCAATCTTTCTATCTTTCAGAATTAATACTGACCGACATATTTACTGGGCCGCAGAAGGGTGATGATTCAGGCGAAGTAAATTTCTGGTAGAAAAAAATTCAAGTAATGACAGTGGACTGGTAAAAATGTTGTCTATGAGAAAAGTTCATCGACGCCGTTGCCGGGGATCGAACCCGGGTCACCCGCGTGACAGGCGGGAATACTTACCACTATACTACAACGACCAGATGAAACTGGTGCCACAAGCTAATACGTTCACTATTTTAATTGACTGTTAAAAGAGATACAACCCTTACGTCTCTAGACATTTCTCAAGTTATTTCAGTTGCCTTTCAATAATAATAACTTGGTCGCATGGAAGCGAGGTGTCTAAGTTGAATTGAATAGAAACCGACCCTCCGACTATCCTCAGCCTCGCTGCTCAAATAATATAATTAACATTCATTCTTGATAATTAATTTTAATGCCAACCAAATTTGTCTAAGGCGCCACTCTCAGAAACTGGTCGGAACTATATCCCATTCTTAACAACTCACTTAGTTTGATTGTTAATCACTGCTTACATAAGAGACACATGTTTTCGGGATGAAATGAAGGAGGGAGCTCCAAGAACGCTCCATTCAACGGCTCCTTCCTTTCCAAGAACCCTGCTCTTTGGGCTTTTTTGGCTGGGTTTCGATGGCGTGCTTGGAAGGGCAGACGCCATGGACGCTGCCTCCCGATTCTCCTCCGCCCAGCTATCGTCGGTCACTCTCTTGGGCTTGAGCGGGAGCGCCTACTCGAGCTTCATCTTCACTTGAATTTTTTAGAATTGGCGCATGCTAGGATGAGTAAACGCTGATCGATTTTAGCTTTTGGAAGCGGATGCTCTTATTCAGGCGTTTCTTGTTTGCATTTCCCCCATCGATCGGTATGAGTGAATCGATTTGTGGGCAGCCTTTCCTCTGGGTTGCTGGTTTTCTCGCCGATCTGTTTCTTGCCGGCATTTTCATAGTTTCTGGTTTCTTCTCTGGGCGGCTTGGGTTTTTACCCAGCCGACCTTCTTCCTCTGCTTGATCTTCTTCTACAGTTTCCTTGCACGGCGTGCTTTCGCGGTGGCAGCGGCGATCTCCAGGCTTTCTTGCGAAGCGAAGGTTGTTGTGTGCCCTGGCGGTGGCCTATTGCTTGGCCATTATCGTCTGCATCTGAATTGTGGCGGTGGAGGGCGTCTGTGGGTGAGATTGTTTTTTTTTAAAGGAAGTGGAGGACGAAGGGTTTGAGAGGAAGTTCTTTGACAGATCTTGGAGGTGGAGGTGGAGCTCTGAGCGGACATTGAAGAGGAGCTCTTCTTGAATGCTCTGAGCGGACATTGAAGTGGTATTGTATTTGCAGACTTCTTGAATGCTTCGGTCTGGCCGTCCACGTTCTTGATCTTCACGCTATGCATCTTTGGCAGATTGTCCAGAGCTTTTTGAGTCGAGTGAAAAGAAAGATCCAGAGCTCTCTGAGCCGAGAGAGATCGAAGAATTCCGGCGCTGAGAGACCGCAGAAAGAGGAAGATTGATCAATGTGAGGGATCGGAGCCGAGAGAGCGAGGGTTTCTGCAGCTCTTCCTTCAGGGTATATGCGGTTGCTTGCAGGATTTTCGACTTCTTACGGATGCTTGCAGGTTTTTCGGCTTCTCTGGAAGTTTTTTATTGGGTTTCAGCTCCAAGATTGTTGGGCTTCGGCTTCCAGAACTGGGGTCGAGTGCTCCTAGAACAAGATCGGTGCATTTTCGGTGGCCTTTGCTATCGGCAGTATTTCTGAGTTTCCTGGTGGTGCTCGGGAGATATATAAATAGAAGTGACCTATTTCTGGTCAATTTTTATGACAGCATTTTTGCTGATGATATATGGACTTGTGAAGTTCAACTTCATAGTCTTTCATGAACATGGATTTCATGTTTTTTAAGGCAGTTTTTCTGTATGTACTGACAACTTATAGTTGGTTCAGTTTTTGGATTTTTAAGGTACATTGTGCTTTTTTTCTTGAGGCAATTATCTGTCTGTAATGTCAACTTTTTTAGTTGGCTTTTTGGTATAATGGTCTTTTAGGGCCATCTGATTTTTTTGTGTATGCTTTTTTGTTTTTTTACAGAAGACTTGGCAGTCTCAATATTGGATCCATTTTTTGGACTCTGGAATTCACATGGAAGTGAATATACTGAATGTAATTTTGATCTCGAAAGATGAATAAAATTACGCTTTTTTTTCTTTGAAAAAAAAAAAAGACACATGTTTTCGTTTTTCCCATTATTTTGCATCAATGAACTATATTTACCAAATAATAGGTGAAGTCTATCGAACAGTACTCTTCACCCTTACTCTTCGCCCTTCACCCTTACTATATATATATTTATGTATGTGCTCCAATAATTTGAAGTTAAAGGGTGTAGAGCATTGCCATCAAATTTAGTTTTGAAAAAGAAGAACTTACATCTTAATTACATATTGAGTTTTGTGAATACAACTTCGATTCCAACAAAATAAAGATCAGATCCATCAAAACATACAACACCGTGCCCCTAAAACGAATTTGCGATGGAGTCGCGAGGTATCGATCCTTGTACTGCTCGCTTGCTAAGCGAGTGCTCTACTATCTGAGATACATCCCCAGTAAATGGTACTCAGATTTTCTGTTTTAGCAAACTGAGGATAAGATTAGCCAGAGTAAAGTGTAACATCTGGTCCGTCGAAAGTATGGTAAATACTAAGAACAGTCTACGTACTTAGCGTAACTCCCCGTTGCCGGGATGGAACTCGGGTCACTCACGTGGCAGGGGGAATGCTCATCTTGGCTGTTCTGAAATGGTTGCAGAGAATAGAACAATATCTACCCTCGCCCTTATTTATATTTAATCTCTTTTTAAAAAGTTGAACATTGTCAAGATGGCTGAGCTGGTCTAAGTCGCCGGCTTCAGGTACTGTTCTGAAAGGGAATGGGTACGAATCCCATTCAGACGAAGCTCTCTTTTGTTCATAATATTAAATATTTTTTTTATAATATTAGGATTTAATATTTTTAATTCTTTGATGAAAATGGAGAGAATGTCAAATCATGTAATGTTGTGTTAGTGTTGTTTAATTAATCATTAATTAATTAATTAATTTATAATAAGGCAAATAAAGGAAATTAGTAACAAAGTCAATTATCTTAAAAAAAAAATTTAATACATACTTTTTAAAAAATTGTCAAAAAAATAATAAAGTTTTTTTTTAATTACTTTATTTTTAAAACATTGTAAAGTCTTTTATAAATTGTCAAAATATTAATTAAGTATTTTTTTTAATTACTTAAATTTTTTGTATTTAAGCTTGCAAGGGTGTGGCTTATCGACACTTTTGTAGTTATGAAGTCACTTGTTGTAAATTGGAGGTGTAATATACCGAATTTTGGACCTAATGGACCTAACACTTATACGCATGAGCATATTGATTATGTTGTTATCTTGATATTTTATTTTAATATATTGGGTCAAAGACCCCATTGCATATGAACACGATGATTTGTTTTATATATTGGGCGTAATCCAATTATTGATTATATATATATGCTTGTTTGTGTTGGGCGTAGACCCTGAAGTACATGATTGATAAGATGTTTTGTGTTGAGCGAGGAGCTCTAGAGCACATGGGTAATTAATGTTTTGTGTTGAGCGAGGATCTCTGGAGCACATGGGTAATTACTATTTTGTGTTGAGCAAGAAGCTCTGGAGCACATGAGTACTTACATTTGTCTTGAGCGAAAAGCTCTGGAACACATGAAAATATAATTGGAAGTGTTGGGAATAAGCCCTGGAGCCTTCCATGTTGATGTTGAGCATAAGCTTTGGATCCTTGGCCATTGTATCCTTAGGTGTATCATACAAGTACATCCTAACATTAGTGTTGAGCGAAGAGCTTAGGAATTGCACTAAGTTTGTAACTTCTTGTTTACGCGTTGAGTATGGGCTCTGGTAAGCGCTAGGAGTTACTGAAAAGAATTTAATAATTTTCGAGTGAAAACGACTCGAGAAAAATATTAATCTCATCAGACTTATTTATAAGTGATTAAATGAAATTTTGAATTTCTGTATTCTCATCAAGTACTGAAGAACTACAATGTAATACGAGGTAATCCAACATGTAAGGATGTTTAGAGTTTCCTAGCCTAGTAGACCTAACCATCTACCTTTTGACCTTAATAAAGAAGTGTCATGAAGTCTAGGGATCATAGTATATGATGCCCAAAGACAATTGTTAACAAATGTTATATTATTACGTATTATATACATGGTATGTACAAGGAATAAATATAGTAATAATACAAATGATGAAAGAAAGAAAGAAAAGCTCCATCCATTATTATTTATTATTAAAAAAACAATAAATAGTACAATACTTACAAAAGTCTAATGAGGAACTAGTTGAAAGTTCCTAAGTTAATGTATAAAAAAATTACCCAAATTAATTAAAGGGGTTAAATCAAGAAATCGAGGTTTCTTGATTTAACTGGACCTTTGACTAAAAAGTCTGTTTATAAAGTCTCAAGCCAAGGAAAGGCTTGGGGTTTTGATCTATCTTTTGGGAGTCATTATTCTGCCTGTTTTGCTCTCAAGTACATTCTTAGAGAACATTTTCCTCGAAGGAAAAAGGAGAATTGATCTAGACCTGAAATACGAAATAGGAAACCCTACCTTAGAAACTCTAAGCGACTTGCATGTTGGAGTCCAGCTCGAGGGGATCTGGATTGAAACCATGAACGGTTTCAGGTCATGGTTGGGTGGAACGTGGTAGTTCCGAAGTGATTCAGTCATCTAATACAGAGGTCAGATCTGCCTATGAATTGTTAATGCTGGTTATTTGAGTGTGCAGGTTCAACCATTAAAGAAGCTTCAGATTATAGGTATGAGATCCTATATTGCTTTTTCTATTTTTCTAGAATAAAATCTCACTGAATTAGGCAAGGGTTCACATTATATGTTCTAACCCTATGTGTTTGATTTCTGTTTAATTATTCTAGGGTTTACATTTTAAATTATAACCCGAGGCTTTACTTTACTTCTTATGCTAGATTTATCCAGGGTTATTTATTTAGTTTACTTCTGCAAATTTTAACTCATTTATAAATGTTTATCAAGGGTTTTGCACCCTAGTTTTATTCATGTATTACTTTTACTATTGAAATTGTGTTAATTGGAAACTAGGTTTTATTTCAGATTTATTACCTATCTGTACTTTGGCCTATATACTTTACTGACAGATTTCATTTGTCAGCAGAGCCATGTTTGAATAATTACTAGTTCAGATCTATGCTGCAATTAAAACCTAGATTTAATTTAGTATCATCTACTTCTAATAACAAGAAAACTAACTAAGAATACTAATTTAGCGCATATATATGCTAACAGTTATAAAATAGAATTATAAATCTAGCTATCAACACCATATTAAATCTAAGACAAAAATAAGAGAAGACCTTTCAAGGTCTGCATAACTAAATATGCGCTAAATACCAAACCATTTTCATTAAAATAACATCATCATAAGCAAATAAACAGAGTAAGTATTGAGACCATTCATTGGTCTAAAGATCAAGTTCCTTCTTCTAATTAAATCTACAGCTCTATAATATTATAAAAATGGACCACAAGAATCACATTCATAAGTTACAAGGCCTGAATAAAATCCACATTATAAGTTATATGCAATAATCATTTAAATAATCCCTGCCTTCATTTCATATAAACAATTAAAACCATGTACTTACATTAAGGTTGCAGGAACAAATCCTGTAGACAACCATTTCCATTTTGCTTACATAAACTACGATGCCCTTTGTATTAAAATCTACAATAAACATTAATACACAAGAACCAATTTATAAACCTCATCATAATCTTATACACAGTGCAAGTAATTATACAAGAGATGGCAGGGATCGAATCCTGTGGGCACTTAAGCCCCAAATCGCAACCACCCATTGTATCAACAATGACCAGGATTCGAATCCTGTGGAGTCGTTCTACATTTATCGAGGCCATGCTGTACACATAATATATGGGAGCTGTAACATTAAAATAAATTCGACACAACGAGTTCATGAGAACCTCATCCTTCTGCACAACACGCTGTAAACACGACCTCAACCCCATCAATAAAATATATAGTCAACTAACTAAACCATTTTTTGAATGCGTGGAAACTTTGTCAACGACAACCTACAACAAGGGTTTTTCCAATGCATGGTTTTATACCTACGAGCGTAATACTTGCCATATGTTACACATTAATAATTAACATAGTAAAAGTATACACCCATCTAAGCTATCGCAACAACCTTGGAGAGTGCTCATGCCATACACGACATGGCCTCAAACCATACGTTGTCAAAATATTATAGCTAAGATAATAAATGGAAGAATTTATACACAAACCATCCACGAAGGCGATTGCCACATAAAACCCAAGTGTAATAACATCAAACACAGTATAAATTTATATGCACTGTAATTACACAATCATAGTCAAGTTTACACAGCCGAGCTCCATTGGCCATGGCACCATTGCAAGAAATGGTGTTGCTAATGTGTACAAAAGATAATTCAAAACCCCGAAATTTCATTAACATAATTTATACCAAGAGCCTGCCAAGGCACTAAGTTTCACTCCACGACCAAACGTCATAATAATTATAAAAACTTGAGTCTTTATAACTCATACCCGAAGGCCAATGATTTCCTATGACTTAAACCCCAACCATGACAAGCTAAAAACCTAGTCTTAAAGCTAAGAGATGGAAAGTATCAACTTGATTAGTAGGCTTACCATAATGGTAATGATAACCCATGGCTCGCAGTCACGCTACAAACCTTACATCTGCTCATCGTCGTGTCACTTGTAACCACGAAACACTTCGATGGATAAGAATTATGACCCGAAGTAAGAAAACAAACAAAAAAACAATGTTGTGAAAAAAACGAAGCCATAACTTCATTATCGTGGCAGTTACCTTCACCCACTACGTAGTGCCACGACCAAACAACCAGGAAACATATCAAAATGACCAAGGACCATTGTGAGCGAAGCCCTAAGCTTGGGCTGCCACGAACTCCAAGGTGCATTAATGGCGCCAACCTATGAATCATTATCAAATCTTGAAAACCCACTCTTATATAGTTTAGGATCGACCCATTATCATTTGTCTCCATGTTAAGCAGGATCGTTAAAACCCCATCGTGTAACATTGAACTATGATATCACCACCCAAAGCTTAATACAAGGTATAATATTATATACAGCCCATACAATAGGCTTAAGCCTTAAACCATCACTTGTTCATTTCCCTAAGCATTAAACTTATAACCATGGCATATTGTCATGGTAAACTTGTTAACTAAAAAGTCTAGAATTGTGTTTTAACCAACGTTTATAAACTTGCCAAGAACAATACATTTATATGTTAATACTTTCAATAAAATAAACATGAAATACAAATAGGTTAAGAGATGAATAGTTGGTCAGTAACATATAATGAATAATACACGTCACTTAGATAATCAGTCTAGGTGTTAAAATGAATAATCGTGGTAATTACATTGTCACTAAACCAAGTCTATACAGAGCAATAATAACAATTGGTAGGTGTCACTGACTACAAGCAGAAGTACACATGTATGTAAACAAGTTAAGAGTGTCTTAGTTCAAATTGAACTAAGTAAGCCCGCTAGACAAGTAGAAACTTTACCTCTCAGACATCTACATGGGAGAACTTGTTCCACCACTCCGCCCACTTTGTTTCCAAGAACAAAGATAAGTTAGAACCATGTAAATAATAAGTAAACACATCCTGAATTTAACAAAGCATATAATCAAGTAACGACACATACACAGCAGTGTATAACCATAAGAATAATGTAGTAATCAACATTATGACATCTTAAGTAAAACACAGTAATAATCATAACTGAAAGTAGGATGATAGAACGTAAGAACAACTTATGATCAAACAACGGTATGTTTAGTGTACATTATATTCCGCAAGTTCAATAATGTCCAACACAGGTAGTTCTTACTAGCCTAGTAAAAAAAATTTCTTTTCAATTTTGAGGACATTACAAGTTGTATCAGAGCCCAGTTTAAATACTAAGAGACCTATGGGTGCACCAAGCATTCACCACAAAGAAAATAAAGTAAGTTATTAAAATTTGTTACTAACATAAATTTTCCTGTTATTAAAAATTCTTGCATTTACAGAACAACTAAGATTATAAACATTGAGGAAGATAACATTCGACAAGAAAAGATGAACACCCCCACCCTGGAAGACGATCTGGTGGTGGAATTAAATTCTGATATTTTGAAGACAATATATTGTCATTAAGCAGAATTGCAAAGTTTTAGAGAAGATAGTCTGAACGAAAGAAAAAAACATCAAGCTATTTATGAAGCATTACTGAGAAATATGACAGAAGGAAGCCTGCAGGGAAAGCCTCCTCAGTCCACAAATAGATCCAAAAGAGAATCGTACCATAAATGGGCCAGCAAGCCAAGAGAAGAAAAAAGAGGAACGTACCCCTGAAGCACCGAAAGGAGATCATCACAGTCCTTCCAGTGAGGACTCCCTCTTCTCCTCACAGAAAGAAAAGAAAAGCACTGACAGTCTTCAGGGGGGATTTAGAAAAATAAGAGCCTTGACCTATGAAGGTGAAGTAAACATTGGGGAGAAAGCTGAAGAGTGGCTGCTGGGTATGAGAAAATATTTCCAAGTTCATAACTACTCAAGTGAGATGAAGGCTCGACTTTCCATCTATAATTTAAATGGCAAGGAAACAAGATGGTGAAGGGATTTGAAACACACCAAGAAAGATGAGCTAAGATAAATATGTTGGGATAACTTTCGAAAAATATTCCAAGAGAAATATATGTCAGAAAGGTTCTCTGACCGAAAGGTGAAAGAGTTCCACGAGCTACATATGGGGTCCATGACTATGGAGGATTTTATTAACAGATTTTTAGATCTATTACATTATGTACCATACATTAAGGATGAAAATGTAAAGATCCAACAGTTTTTAGGATGTCTCCCTCCCAACTTTTGAGAAAGGATTGAATTTGACATGCCAAAAAATTTGGACACCACGCTGCATAAGGCTAGACTTTGCTATGAGCATGGGCATCTACGGCAAGAGAACATGAAACGAAATAGAGACAAGTCTAAGAAATTTTCGGATAACCGCAAACTTGGGTTTAACCAACGGCCATATAGAAATCCGAATAACAACTTTTCAACAAACAAGGACTTCAACAAATTTGGTACAAAGCCATATGTACTAGCTCCTAATGGTAACAAGCCAGTAGCAAGTGGAGCCAATGCTACCCTGCTACAGATCAAATGCTGGAAATGCAGCGGGCCTCATTATGCCCGAGATTGTAAGAACAAGACCAATGGGGCCTTGCATAACTTACAAGAAGAACCAACCGTTGAGGACATAGTAAGAACACCGCGTATTTATGCAGCATTGGATGGCCGACAGGTAGACCATCAAGCTACAATCGTTGAGATAGAAGGTAAGATATTAAACACTTCTATTTCAATACTTATTGATCCCGGTGCTTGCCAGAGCTATGTTTCGCCTAAATTTGTTGATGTATGCAAACTAGGCAAAGTAAAGCATGATAAACCTTGGCTAGTACAGTTAGCCATAGGTACAAAACAAAAAGTTTCAGAAATAGTTAAAGATTGTGAAGTAAACCTAAATGGTTTTGCTACAAACTTTAAACTTGAACATCCTACCCTTAGGATTGTATGATATACTTATCGACATGGACTAGTTGGAACATCACCATGTCATGCTCGATTGCTTACACAAGTCAATCTTGTGTATTGATAGCTAAGGAAACCAAGTGAAGGTTTAGAGCATTCAAAAGAAAGTTTTCGTAAGACAAATGTCTACCTTACAAGCAAATAAATGCGTTAGGAAAGGCTGGAAGTTGTTTGCAGTAAACATACGAGACATAGAGTCTGAAAGGGAACAATGCATATAATACTTTCCCATTCTTGAAGAATTCAAGGATGCGTTTTTTGAGGAAATACCAGGATTACCTCCGGAACTAGACCTAGACTTCTCCATCAAAATGACACCAAGATCAGTTTCAACTTCCAAAGCCCCTTACCGCATGAGTGCACCAGAATCGACGGAACTCGAGTTGCAGTTGCAGGAGTTGATAGAGAAAGGGTATGTCCGACCCAGTGTGTCCCCTTGGGGGAGCACCGATACTGTTTGTAAAGAAGAAAGATGGTACAATGTGGATGTGCATCGATTACCGTCAGTTGAACAAAGTGACTATCAAGAACTGATACCCACTCCCTAGGATTGATGACTTGTTTGATTAGGTGGGAGGTGCCAAAATATTTTCAAAGATTGACCTGCAATTCAGGTACCATCTGGTACGTATTCATGAAGAGGATATTCACAAAACCACCTTTCATACGAGGTACGGGCACTACGAGTTTGTAGTGATGTTGTTCAAGTTGACCAATGCACCAGCAAACTTTATGTGTACGATAAACAACATATTTAGTAAATATCTTGATAAGTTTGTTTTGGTCTTATAGATGACATCCTAGTTTATTCCAAGAATAAAGAGGAACACAAAGAACACCTTCACATAGTACTACGATTGTTACGAGAACACCACCTTTACACTAAGTTTAGTAAATGTGATTTTTACAAACCACAGATACAGTACTTGGGTCACATTATCTCCGCAACAGGGATAGTTGTGGACCCAGAAAAGATTCGAGCCATAAATGATTGGCCTACCCCTATTAGTGTCACCGACATTAGGTCTTTTTTGGGATTAGTCAGATATTATCGAAAGTTCATTGAGAACTTCTTGAGAATTGCTTGCCCCATGACCACTTTGCAAAAGAAAGCAAATAAGTTCTTATGGAAGACCAAGTGCGAGGAAATTTTTCAAAAGATTAAACAACTTTTGATGAACGCATCGATACTACGAATTGTGGATACCGATGGGGATTTTGTTGTTTGCACGAATGTAAGCAAGGAAGGACTTGGAGGAGTCCTCTTGCAGAACAATCATGCGATCTGTTATGAATCATGAAAATTAAAAGAGCATGAGCAGAACTACCCCATGCATGATCTTGAATTAGCGGCCATCATCCACACTTTGAATATGTGGAGGAACTACCTCATGGGAAGGAAGTTCTTTCTGAAGACAAACAATATGAGTCTGAAATATTTATTCGATCAACTGGATCTTAATGCAAGACAAGCCAGGTGGTTGGATTTCCTTAGTGATTACCATTTCGAGCTAAATCAAATTAAGGGAAAGAGAACAAGGTTGCCGATGCTTTGAGCCGACGAAATCATATGATATATGAGGTGACTTTGAGTCAAACCGATATAGATTTGCATGAGAGGATTAGAACGACCAATAGAGTTGACCCTTTCTATGTAGAAATCCTCAAGAAGGTCCAAGAGGACAACTTGTTTCGACAAGAAAAAGAATACAAGGTAGACGAATCTAGACTGCTATGGTCCAAGGATAGATTTTATGTTCCGGAAGGAGGGGACATCCAGTCCAACATCCTCATAGAATTTCATCTGACACACTACTCGGGGCACCCAGGATATTAAAACATGATATCCGTCATCAAGAGGCACTTTTTTTGGCCTAAGTTAAAGGTCAACATTGCGATGTTTATCGCGAAATGTCAGGAATTTTAGCTAGTCAAAGCTGAGCATCAACATCCTTCGAGATTGATACAGTCGTTACCCATTCCAAAATGGAAGTGGGAGGTCATTAGAATGGATTTTAGCACCTGTCTACCGAAAAGTAAGAAGAAGAATGATTCTATTTTAGTAGTAATTGACAAGTTGTCAAAATAAGCACACTTCATTCATGTGAAGTTGACCTACAAGGCAATGAACATTGTTGATATATTCTTGAAGGAGATAATTAGATTACATGGGATACCCAAGGAAATCATTTTGGATCGAGATGCTAATTTTATAGGAAAATTTTGGAGATATTTATTCTTAGGATTAGAAACGCAGTTGAACTTTAGCATTACTTATGACCTGCAGACAGATGGGCAGATAGAAAGAGTGAACCAGATTGTTGAAGACTTGCTTAGGATGTATGTCATGAACAACTCCACTAAGTGGGAAGACTACCTACATCTTGCAGAGTTTGTGTATAACAACGGTTATCATACTTCCGCCAAGATGAGTCCCTTTGAGGTACTCTATGTACGGAAGTGTAGAACACTAATTACTTGGGATAGTCCGATGGATTGGCTCATATTAGGGCATGATTTATTAATGGACTTGGAACAGCTGGTTACCAAGGTCCAAGTGAACCTTAAATAAGCACAAGACCGCTAGAAAATTTACGCGGATATGAAAAGAAAAGATAAATACTATCAAATAGGCAATCATGTCTACTTAAAAGTAAAAAAAAATGAAGCTCGTTGAGCTTGGGTAGGTGTGGTAAGTTAGAACCTAGGTTTTGTGGACCCTTTGAAACACTGGCCAAGAAAGGGCTGGTGCCATATGAGCTAGAGTTACTCGCGCATGTAAGAGTCCATAATGTTTTTCATGCATCTTTTTTAAAGGAATATGTTTATGATACTACACATGGAATTGATTGCTCCTTATTACAGGTGGAAATTGAAGGGGAGTTTTCCCCTGATCCTATTCATATATTGGACACAAGAGAGGTGCAACTCAAGAAGCACACCATAGTCCAGTTGAAAGTGCAATTGAAGCACTTTGAGTCCGATGAGGCTACTTGGGAGAATGAAGCTACCATGAGAAAGGCTTACCCCACTTTGTTTCATGATGTCATTCTGATTCCCTAGAACAGCGGGGACAGTGTTGTTCTAAGCAGGGAGGGATGTAATATCCCAAATTTTGGACCTAACACTTATAGGCATGAGCCTGTTGATTATGATGTTATCTTGATATTTTATTTTGATATACTGGGTCGAAGACCCCACTGGATATGAACATGATGATTTTTTTTATATATTGGGCGTAAGCCAATTATTGATGATATATATATGCTTGTTTGTGTTGGGCATGGAGACTTGAAGCACATGATTGATGTGATTTTTTGTGTTGAGCAAGGAGCTCTAGAGCACATGGGTAATTAATTTTTTGTGTTGAGCGACAAACTCTAAGCACATGGGTAGTTAATATTTTGTGTTGAGCAAGAAGCTCTAGAGCACATGAGTACTTACATTTGTGTTGAGCGAGAAGCTATGGAACACATGAAAAGATAATTGGAAGTGTTAGGCACAAGCCCTGGATCCTTCCATGTTGATGTTGAGCATAAGCTCTAGAACATCATATCCTTGGCCATTGTATCCCTAGGTGTATTGTACAAGTACATCCTAGCATTAGTGTTGAGCGAAGAGATTAAGAATTGCACTAAGTTTGTAACTACTTGTTTAAGCATTGAGTATGGGCTTTGGTAAGCATTAGGAGTTATTAAAAAGAATTTAACAATTTCTGAGTGAAAACAAATCGAGAAAAATATTAATCTCATTAGACTTATTTATAAGTGATTAAATGAAATTTCAAATTTTTGTATTCTCATCAAGTATTGAAGAACTACCATGTTATACGAGGGAATCCAACATGCAAAGATGTTTAGAGTTTCCTAGCCTAGTAAATCTAACCGTCTACCTTTTTGACCTTAATAAAGAAGTGTCATGCAGTCTAGGGATCATGGTATATGATGCCCAAAGACAATTGTTAACAAATGTTATATTATTGCGTATTTTATACATGGTATGTATAAAGAATAAATATAGTAATAATACCAATGATGAAAGAAAGAAAGAAAAGCTCCATCCATTATTATTTATTATTAAAAAAAAAAATAGTACAATACCTACGAAATTCTAATGAGGAACTAGTTGAAAGTTCCTAAGTTAAAGTATAAAAAAATGACCCAAATTAATTAAAAAGGGTTAAATCAAGAAATCAAGAAATCTTGATTTAACTGCCCCTTTGACTAAAAAGTTTGTCTATAAAGTCTCAAGCCAAGGAAAGGCTTGGGGTTTTGATCTATCTTTTGGGAGTCATTATTCTGCATATTTTGTTCTCAAGTAAATTCTTGGAGAACATTTTCCTGGAAGGAAAAAGGAGAACTTATCCAAACCTGAAATACCAGATAGGAAACCCTACCTTAGGAGCTCTAAGCTACTTACATGTTGGATTTCAGCTCGAGGGGATCCATATTGAAACCATGAATGGTTCCGAGTCATGGTTGGGTGGAACGTAGTAGCTCCCAAGTGATTCGGTCATCTAATATAGAGGTCAGATCTGCATATGAATTGTTAATGCTGGTTATTTGAGTGTGCAGGTTCAATCATTAAAGAAGATTTAGATTACAACTATGAGATCCTATACTGCCTATTCTATTTTTCTAGAATAAAAGCTGGCTGAATTAGGAAAGGGTTCACATTATATGTTCTAACCCTATGTGTTTGATTTCTATTTAAATATTCCAAAGTTTACATGTTAGATTATAACCCTAGGTTGTACTTTACTTCTTATGATAGATTTATCCAGGGTTATTCATTTAGTTTACTTCTGCAAATTTTAGCTCATTTATAAATGTTTATCAAGGGTTTTGCACCTTAGTTTTATTCCTATATTAATTTTACTATTGAAACCGTGTTAATTGCAAACTAGGTTTTATTTCCAATCTATTACCTATCTGTTCTTTGGACTATATACTCTACTAACAGATTTCATCTGTTAGTAGAGCCATGTTTGAATAATTACTAGTTCAGATTTATGCTGCAAGTAAAACCTAGATTTAATTTAGTATCATCTACTTCTAATAACAAGAAAACTAACTAAGAATACTATTGGTATATAACCAATATACTATATATATATATATATACACTAAGAGTTATAAAATAGAATTATAAATCTAGCCAGCACCATATTAAATCTAAGACAAAACGCAGAGAAGACCTTTCAAGGTCTGCATAACTAAACATGCGCTAAATACCAAACCATTTCCATTAAAATAACATTATCACAAGAAAATAAACAGAGTAAGTATCGGGACCGTTCATTGGTCTAAATATCAAGTTCCTTTTTCTAATTAAATCCACAACTCTATAATATTATAAAAATGCACCATAAGAATCGCATCCATAAGTTACAAGGCCTGAATAAAATACACATTATAAGCTATATGCAACAATAATTTAAATAACCCCTGCCTTCATTTCATATAAACAATTAAAATAATGTAATTACATTAAGGTCGTAGGAACGAATCTTGTATACAACCATTGCCATTTTGCTTACACAAACTATGATGCCCTTTGTATTAAAATCTACAGTAAACATTAATACACATGAACTAATTTATAAACCTCATCATAATCTTATACATAGTCCAATTAATTATACATAGTCCAATTAATTATACAAGAGATGGCAGGAATCGAATCCTATGTGCACTTAAGCCCACAATCACATGCACCCATTTATTACAACCCATTGTATCAACAACGACCAAGATTCGAATCTTGTAGAGTCGTTCTACATTTATCAAGGCCACGCTATACACAGAGTATATGCGGGTTGTAACATTAAAATAAATTCGCTACAAGGAGGTTGTGAGAACCTCATCCTTCTGCACAACATGCTATAAACATGGCGTCATCCCCATCAATAAAATATACAGTCAACTAACTAAACCATTTTTTGAATGCGTGGAAACTCTGTCAACGACAATCTACAACAAGGGTTTTTCCAACGCAGGGTTTTAAAAGCATGATCATAATACTTGCCATATGTTACACATTAATAATTAACACAATAAAAGTATACACCCATTTAAGCTATCACAACAACCATGAAGAGTGCTCATGGCATACACAGCATAGTTTCAAACCATATGTTGTTAAAATCTTGCTGCTAAGATAATAAATGGAAGCATTTATACAAAGACCATCCATGAAGGCGAATGCCACATAAAACCCAAGTGTAATAACATCAAACATAGTATAAATTTATATGCACTGTAATTACACAACCATAGTCAAGTTTACACAGTCGAGTTCCATCAGCCATGGCACCATTGCAAGCAATGGTGCTTCCACCGTGTACAAAATATAATTCAAAACCTTGAAATTTCATTAACATATTTTATACACAAATCCTGCCAAGGCACTAAGTTTCGCTCCACGGTCAAACGTCATAATAATTATAAAAAACCCAAGTCTTTATAACTCGGACCCGAAGGCCAACAATTTCCCATAACTTAAACCCCGACCAAGACAAGCTAAAAGCCTAGTCTTAAAGCCAAGAGATGGCGATTATCAACTTGATTAGCAGGCTTACCATAATGGTAATGCTAACCCATGGCTCACAGTCACGCTACAAACCTTACCTCTCCTCGCTGCCCTGTCACCTGCAACCACGAAACAATTCGATGGATAAGAAGTATGACCCGAAGTAAGCAAAAAATCAAACAACAATGCTATGAAAACAATGAAGGCATACTTTCGGTACCCTGGCAGTCACCTTCACCCACTATGCAAAGCCGAGACCAAACAACCAACAAACAGAGCAAAATGACCAAGGACCATCGCGAGCCAAGCCCTAAGCTTGAGCTGCCATGAACTCTAGCAGGGATAATTTTAGGGGCGAATTTTAGCCCAGTGGGCTATTTTTCTATGTTTTTCTCCCAAACAACATTCACCATTTTTCATTTTTTGAAGCCATGTTTCGCCCAATTTTGATGGGGTAAAATTTTTTCACCCTAAAAATCTCCAAATTATTATATAAATGATATAAAATCCTTGGAAATTAAAATATTTTTTGAAAAATATCGCCAATCATTTTATAGTCGGGGTTTTAAGAATTGGTAATATTCGCCAACATTTATACACTTTTAAATAAGTATGGTTCCTTAAAATCATCCCTGACTCCAAGGCGCATTAATGGCACCATCCTGTGAACCATTATCAAACCTCCAAAACCCACTCTTCTATAGTTTAGGATCAACCCATTATCATTTGTCTCCATGTTATGCAGGATCGTTAAAACCCCATCATGTAAAGTTGAAATATGATATAATTCACCACTCAAAGCTTAATGCAAGGTTTGGTATTATATACAACGTATACAATAGGCTTAAGCCTTAAACCATTGCTTATCCATTTCCCTAAGCATTAAACTTAGAACCATGGCATATGAAATATGCCATGGTAAACTTGTTAACTAAAAAATCCATAATTGGATTTCAACCAACATTTATAAACCTACCAAGAACAATACATTTATATGGTAAAAATTTCAATAAAATAAACATGAAATACAAATAGGTTAAGATATGAACAACTTATCAGTAACATATAATGAATAACACATGTCACTTAGATAATCAATCTAGGTGGTAAAAGGAATAATCATGGTAATTACCTTGTCGCTAAACCAAGTCTATACGGAGCAATAATAACAATCTGTAGGTGTCACCAGCTACGAGCACACGTACACCTATACGTAAACAAGTTAAGAGTGCCTTAGTTCAAACCAAACTAAGTAATCCCACTAGACAAGTAGAAAATTTACCTCTCAGACAGCTACATGGGAGAATTGGTCCCGCCACTTCGCCCACTTTGTTTCCAAGAACAAATATAAGTTAGAACCATGTAAATAATAAGTAAACACATCCTGAATTTAACGAAGCATATAATCAAGTAACGACACATACACAATAATGTATAACCATAAGAATAATGTAGTAATCAACATTATGACATCTTAAGTAAAACAAAGTAATAATCATAACTGAAAGTAAGATGATAGAACGTAAGAACAACTTATGACCAAACAGTGGTACATTTAGTGTACGTTATATTCTGCAAGTTCAATAATGTCCAGCACATGTAGTTTTTACTAGCCTAATAATTTTTTTTCAATTTTTGGGGACATTACAGGAGGTCACGAGATTAATCCCACCTGGGTTTACTTATGTCCCATGTCTTTTGGTGGGTGTGGGGAACCCAGGGTTGTAGTGGTAGCGGGAATGGATCCCTTGACCCCATGTCACACGAGTACTAGCCCAGTTCCAGTTGCCGATTCCCCTAGATAAAAAATAAAAAATAAAAAATACTTAATTTTTTATTAGAAAAATATATTAAGTTTTTTCTTATTATTTATTAGTGTGTAAGATATCAATTAAATTAAATGATTATTAATTGATTTTTTTATTATATATTATTTTATGATTTGGATTCCCTGCCAAGGTACAGATATACACACATATGGTTAGTCAAAGTATTTTGACTTGCATTTAGTTTATTTTTTGAAACAAAATTTTTCACAATGTTTTATAATGCTTTGAATAATATTTATATTACACGAATAGTTTGAAAATAAAAAATTAATTTTATAATTTTTACCATCATATGGATCATCCAGTATTAGACAAGGGGTTGTAGGCCAAGTCTCGTTTATGTACTCAAGAATAATTTGAGATTCACAGATGGCTCTGTTATTGTGAATGATAATACCTCCCACAATATCTTACAAAGGAATTACAAACCCTATCTGGTGATGGCCATTGCCATTCCCTTTTCCCATCAACGCACTGAGATCAATGTCATCACTTTCTATGCCCCCTTTCTTTTCAAGATGCTTGGCTTCAACAATGATTCTTCATTGTTCTTTGTTGTCACGATGACACTCATCCTTGAAGTGGGGACATTTGTGTCCCTTGTCATAGTTGATAAGGTCGGTAGAATATTTTTATTTATCAACGGTGGAATTATCTTGTTTGTCACCCAAACAAGTATTTATTTCTCATTGGCCATTCTATCATAGTGCCTATCATTTACATTTCAGTAGCGAACATGTCCTGACAATTTCAAACAAATTTGAGTGTTTTCTTGTGTTAGTAGAGGGCTATATTGGATTGATTGAAGCTTGAGAATTGGAAAAATATTTAATTAGAATATGAGGCCTGAGAGACTAACATTTATAATTTCCTTGATGGGTTTTGTTGTGATTTCGATGTGTTTCTTATCACTTTGGATCCGAAGCAACACATCGACAAAGACTTTACAATGCTTTGCTTTTGCCTCTACCTGCCCATCCGTAGTCGAGTCCATGTGATGATCTATATAGATGACATAGCCTCTGATATTATGCTTCTAAAATAGAAAGCTTAGACTGAGAAAGAGCACATTGCCTTGCTAGAAGCTAAACTTGATCATTTTCTTGCAGATCAAGAAGAGGTGAAAACTACAATCATTTTAGCAAGTGAGAAATTAGAAAAAAGGTGAAATGTCCTAGGAAAAATGATGGCCATAACTTAGAATGTGAGTAATAAAAAGAGTCCTATAAGCCAAAATTCCTTAGAGCTTGCAGCTAAAGGTATTAAAATCAAACCTAAAAGACAATACTAATTTGGGATGATGAGTATTCAAGAAATAGAAGAAGACCAAATACCATAATTCCTTTTTGGTCAAGAAACGACAAACCAAGCAGAACTTGATGAATTAAAAAATATGGTCTCCTAGTTTAAACAAATGAAAAATTCCCTTCCAACTAAATATTTATCGACATTTAGAATCCCAAAAGGAGAAGATTTTGGATCCTCAAATCCAACCAACCAAAGTTAGACTCATCCTCAGCTAGCATGTACTCCTCCTCCTTTTGATACAGAAATGTTAGAACTTTTCAACCTTTCTCCTTTGTTAGTACCTCATTCTCTTAGTTTCAGAATAAATGTGATGAACAATCTAATCTCCCAAATTCCTTATCAACCTGTGTTGAACTTATAATGTCAATCCCGCGCCCAAAACTGAACATCCATTCAACTTCTGTCAAACTGGTTGTTATACAAAAAAACACATGACAACACAATAACTGGACAACAACTAGCCCTCTAGCTAGTTGCAGGATTTTTTAGGATTAGCTTCAGAATGGTGGTGCTAGATTCCTCAAGAATGCAAAGAAGAAATGTAAAATGCAGCAGATGTAGATCAACAAATTATTACTGCCCTTGGTAAAGAATTTTATGGTCCTGATGAAAATGAAGATTATGAATATCTTGCATCTTTATTCATGTCTACCAAAATATGTGACATAAATAAAAGTGAAGAATATTTTTGTTATATGCAAAAAATATTAATATCCTCTGGCAGCACTGACAAACCAACATATCTGAAGCACTACTTAAGAATTTTTCCTGGCCATGTCCCTGATGATGTTGAACAACATCTTAAAGATAAACATTCCTTTGTCAGATCTTTCTCTTGCTCAACTACATGGTTTCATCGAGGAAACTTGGCAAGAATATTGTCTGGAAAAAGTAGTAGCCAATGATTTTAAAAGACACTCTTCAATGTTCTCCCCCGAGTTTTGTAAGGATGTTGCAAAAATTCCATATTGGGGATGTGGTTCCCACAATCGCGGAAACTTTGGGCATGATTCATGTAGTTGTAAAAAGAAAAAGTAACCCAAATACACTAGTGCATCCAGATTTCATCCAGATAAAGGTTACAAACATAAATAGGGAAAAAGATTCAAGAAGAAGGCCTATTTTAAGAAAAGATCTGAACCTGTAGACAAAGAAAAATGTATTATTTCTGGTAAAAAGGGTCATTGGGCTAACAAATACCCAAATAAGAAGACAAAGCCAATACTTTCCGCCATGTTCTCCGAAGACCTAGATCCATCCTGGTGGGATCTAGCTTGGTGTGCAGCAGGAGATTACCCTAAAGGTGAAATTGTCTTCTTACAAGAATAAGGTAATTCCTCTGATTCTAACCCTGCTTTAGAAAAATCCCCCCCTGACTCATCTTAATCCTCTTCTTCGGATTTTGATGATGAAACAAATTTAGGAGGGTGTTCTGGTCCTCTTGATTTCAATTTTTATATGTTTTCTTCTAACCCACATAAGGTCTCTTCAGAATTTAGGATTGCTGAAATTGATAAAGAATTATCTGAGACTCATTTTTACCAATATATGAGAAGGAACTATCTTAAGGAATAAAAGGAAAATATTTTAGTAAGAATAAAAGGAAAAGAGAAAGTCTCAGAAGAAAGAGAAAAATTTGTCTCTCCAGAAATCAACAATAATCCAACATTCTACCATCCTGTAGATCTATACAAAGGCTATCCTGAACATCATGAGGATAGACAAAAGTTTAGAAAAGATAAATATAATTTTTTTAGATTATTAATTAAAGATAAGCATAATTCCTTAAAGAAGATGGTGAAACAAATAGGATATTTAAAGAGAATGCTTGAGATAAAAATCAGAGAAAGACACCAATCCTCAGATGAAGAAATGTGCAAAGCTTATGCTGAAGCACTACAGTCACCAAAATTTGTTGTTATCCCAAAACATTCTCATCACACTAGTGATTCAGAAGCATAATACTGTTATAAGGAAGAACCATCACTAGGCTCTTTAGGGCTATTCACTGGTCCTAAATATTTTATCAAAATAAAGTTTTGTCCATCCGAATTCAAAGCCTATGATCTTGATTATATGATAGATTCAGGTTATCAAATGAATATAGAAAAATGAAATGTTATACCATCCTTTTACTGGGAAAAAACAATTGAACATGGTGTAGCATTTGAAGGAACTCTTGTACAGCTCAAAGGTAAAGTTTTGGACTTTCCAATAAGCATCAATGGAATAAAATAAGTTATGCATCTCGATAGACTAAATGACCTTAAGGAATATTGCATAATAGGATCGCCCTTTTTTCATATAGTCAACCCCATTACAGTTGATGAGCCTAAAATGATTTTTACCTGTACAATAAATGGCAGAATAGTTTCCACCCCTTTATACTACTCTGCTTCATTCAAATGTAAGAATTATGTCCCTCAATCTAACCCCTCTCCCAGTCATGCAGAATTGTTTAAAATGAAAAGATGCATTGCCTATGCAGAAATGCATGAGTTTTCCCTCTCTGAAATATCTTCTAAACCAGAGAAGGATTGAACCTCAGAGTAACCTAATGCTTTATGGACTATAGAAAAGTACTTTTTCTCTTTACCTTTTAATCCTCTGGTAAAACCCAAAGTTCAAAAAGCCTCTACCGCCCTCATGTCTCCCTCAGAAAGAGAATTTCGTGCAAATGAAATTAAATAACTATTGGACAAAGGACTCATAGAACCTCTAAGAGCCCTTAGGCATGTCGAGCGTTTGTTGTAAATAAACAATCTGAGATCAAAAGAGGCAACCCATGCTAGTTGTGAAATTTAAACCCTTGAACAAAGTCCTTGAACCAGTCCCATACCCTCTCCCTGATAAATCTAGTCTTCTGCAAAGAATAATAGGATGTACTATTTTCAGTAAATTTGATCTGAATTTTGGCTTTTACCAGATTCAAATTGAAGCAAAAGACAGGTTCAAAACTGCCTTTGTTGTTCCTCATGGACTATATCAGTGGAAAGTGCTTCCATTCGACATGAACAATGCACCATCAGAATTTCAAAAAGAATGGAAGGCATTTTCAGAGAAAAGAAATGGGCATTAGTGTATATAGATGATATTATTATTTTTTCAAGAAATTTGCAGGAACATTTAAAATGTCTTCAACAATTGTACTCTTTAGTTTTCAAGCATGGTTTGGTTATGTCAAAGACCAAAATGAAAATTGGAAAAAAATATTATGAATTTTTGGGATACAAAATAAGTAAAGGGAAGGTCATTCTTTAAGAACATGTCTTGAAGGTTTTTTCTCACTTCCCTAATTAGATTTTAGAAAAAGTTCAATTGCAAATATGTTTGGGAAGTCTGAATTATATCAGGCCATTCTACAAAGTACAAGTAGAAGGAATTCATTTGTTGCAGCAACAAGTGAAAAAAAATCCCTCAAAGTGGAATAAAGCTATGAAATATGTAGTTAAGAAAATCAAAGGTAAAGTGAAACAAATTCCTCCACTCTCAGTCCTGCAAGGTTCTGGTCAAATGGTGATTGAAACAGATGCCTCCAATAAATCTTGGGGTGGTATCCTTGAAGAAAAACATGGAGAGAAAGAAGAAATATGCGGCTATGCTTCAGGAGCATTCAAGAATGCATAAATAAATTATTCGTCAAGCCACAAACAAATCCTTGCAATCAAAAAGACTGTAATATTAATTCTGTCACAACAATCTTGGGACAAAGTGCTAACTCACAAGTGATTCAAGACAAATTAGACATGAAATGATGTAACAGTACTGCAATAGGAGGTTGCAGCTATGTATAATCAATGAAAGAATGAATAATACAATACAATTTCATGTAGAATGCATGAATTCCAAGGCAATTCGAATTCACTAGGGGGTCATTCGAATTGCATGGATGGGTGTAGCTTAACTGACTGTTGGCAAACACTAGACACACTTAGTTAACCACTGAACTAACCATAACTGACTCTCACTGAGTCCTAACTAAATCAGAGTTCAATAGATGACTGAGTCTAACTAAATGTAACTCAAACACATGTCATTGCATGCAAAATAGTAGGTGGTAGCGCATCATTAACTTTGAGTAGCTCCGATGAAGTTAACTAAAGTGATACTTGTCAATAGAGGCAGTTGGAGGCGCATTAGTTCACTCCAGTTCATCCCAATCAGCCCAAAATGGACAATTGCATGATGGAGGTGCCTTTACAACTCATCTTAACTAATTGTTAGGTGAAACAACAATTAGTTAGCAATTAGTAGCACTTATGACACTCAGATCACCCCAAAATTGCTCCTTGTTTGAAGGAGGAATCCCAGTTAGCCTCCCCGATTGAAGGAGAAGGCTTAGTTGGCCTCCTTTATTGAAGGAAGACGTGGGTGTGCTCATCTGATGCCAATTAAGTCAATTAAACTTAGGATAGTGGGTAATTAGGCCAAAATTGACCAAATAAAGTGTGTAAGTTGGATAATTACTCCAACACCCCCCTTAAGCTATACTTAGGAGGAGTAAAAATAAAATGCATGAAATGCTAGGGCCATGAAAACAAAGGCCATAGGTCACCCTTTACAAAAATGTAACTCTAACAATGCTCAAAATAAAATCTATGTGAGGAAAGAGGGAAAACCCAGTGGGAAAACCCCCCTCAAGCTAAACATTGAAGAAGTAATCTGATCACCCTGATGAAATTACCCCCAAGAGTGAACGGAGGTAAGCAAAATTTTACACTGTAAATCTCTTGGTGAAGATATCCACAATCTGCTCATCTGCAAGGAAGTATTGTAGAACAATGGTCATGTCATGCACTAACTCCCCGATGTAGTGCATGTGTATCTCAACATGTTTGGTCATCTTCCTGGTAACTAGATCTGTATACATATTAATAGCACTTTGATTTTCACAAAATATGAATTTGGACAAAGTACTACCAATCTAAAACTCTAAAAGAATGCCCTGCAACCAAACATCTTGGATGCAAGCATTCACTGCTCCCCTATACATGGCCTCTGTTGAAGACAATGCAATGGCAGCCTGCTTTTTGATAGACTAGAAAATGGGGCCACCACCAAACATAAAGACATACCTGAAAGTGGAATTATGATCTATGGAATCCCCTGCCCAATCTGAATCTGTATAACCAACCAACTCTAGCTCAGAATCTATAGCATAGTGAATGCCGTAGGATCTTGTGCCCTGGATGTATTGAATGATCCCATTGGCTGCTTTCCAATGAATATCATGAGGCTGCTTCATGTATCTTGATACAACATTCACATCATAACAAATATCAGGCCGTGAATGTGTCAAGTAAAGCAAGCTACCAATCAACTAGTGGTAGATAGTGCAATCCATGGGTGGAGTGTTTTTTCCTTATTCAAGGCTGATCCCTAAGAGGAAAGGGAATGGGGAAGCCTTACATTTAGCCATGTTAAAATTAAATAACAGGTCTAAAATGTATTTATATTGAGTTACCATTATTCCATTAAATTCTTGGGAGATTTCAAGCCCCAGAAATCGCTTCAAGATCCCTAAATCGCTCATCTCAAATGCATCATGAAGAGCAGTTTTAATGAAAGAAATGGAAGCAAGTGTGCTTCCTGCAATCAAAATATCATCAAAATATAAAACAATGATAAGCAAATTACCATCATACTATTGTAGATACACATTTGGATTTGATTTACACCTTTGTAAGTTTTGTGAAAGCAGAAAGACATCCATCTTGGCATAACATGATCTTGGGGCTTGTTTCAACCCATAGAGTGATTTCTGCAATTTGCAAACCAAAGGAAGATATGATGTGTATGGAGCAACCGAATCCGGTTGTCTATTAGTCAAATCCGACTATCATTTTAATAATGAATATGAATACTAATAATATATTGGATGATGATATAATTACAAGAGAAGCTCGCCTTTATAGGCTTTGAGCGTGTAACTGAAGGGTTACACCCTTTCATAAGATAGTTAACTAATCTAATCTAAATAATATTTTATTTTATAGTTGTTACATTGCCACTTCCTTTGAAGTTTTGTCCTCAAAGCTTAAGTATTTTCCTAGTGTCGTTCTTGATTCTGACTCGGTGTCGGTATTAGAATCAGATGAGGTCTCTTGTGCAGAGACTTGCACTTCCTTTCCATTGATGATTTTGCACTATATTGTCTCATTGTTCCTACATTTAAGACCAGGGGTCCAATCATCACCGCATCGACGACATATGTTTTTCTTCTTTTTCTTTTTATTATCAGAGTAACCATCAGATGACTTTGATCTATTTTCCATTTCGTAGGCGTATGATTGAGGGTTGTGGCATTGATGGTCGGGAGATCAAGTATCTGTACAGTACCTACATTGTGTCTCCTTTTCTTGTTGATAATGGCTATCACATTTTGTTTTTATTCCTTCCAATTTGCGTTCTGCGGCTTTTGCTTTACGTCTTGCTACTTCTATGTTAGGTATGTCATGTAACTTTAACTCTTTTTGGAGGTGTGGTTTAAGACCTCCTAAATAGGTTTCGAGTCTTTGCTTGTCAGACAACCCAAATACTCGTGTTGATAAAGATTCCCATTAATGAGTGAATTACTCAATGTTTTCGATTTGCTGTAGTCTGGTAAGTTTACTGAAAAATTCATCTTCTTTGATTCCTTGAAACCTATTAAAAAAATCGTTTTTGAACAAGTTCCAGGTGTAGGTAAAATTATCTCTCTTCCACCATAAGTACCAATTATAGGTGTACCCTTCCATATGCATTAACGCATATTTCACCTTCTCCTCGTCAAATTGAGTGTTGTAAATGTCGAAGTATTCTTCTGCTTTGTTTAGCCAAGCAATGCATTGGTCTTCACTCCCATTGTATTTCGACAACTCTATTTTTGCTTTAGGTGGGTGCACTTTGTAAGGACGACGTTGATTTCCTTTTGCCTTATGGTTTGATGGTGGCTTGGAACTACTAGACAATGAAAGTGACATATCCGAATTACTTCGTTGTTGGCAGAGCTTTTTGGCTTTTTTATTTTCTACTATTTTACTTATAGCATCTATTTTGTTGTTTAATCGTGCCTCCATATCTGGTAGGACTTGTGTTTTTATCTCTTGCTTAAGTGTTGCATTGTTAATCTTTATTTCCTTTTGCAATTATTCCTGATTCTTTACGAGTGTTTCCTGGGTGGCAACATGAAATGAGGCATCAAGCATGTGTGGACCGCTGACTTGGCCTAGACTAGGTATGAGCCTTTGTAACATCTTGATTAATGTATTACGGTTCTGCGTCATGGTGCTCATGTTCTGTGTTAAGGTGTTTATGTTTTGCATCACGGTACTCATTTTGTCATCCACGTCTTTTTGTTTTTCGTTCAGGATGTCAAGTTTGTCGTCGAGCCTTCTTTCTAGTACCAAGACAAGCTCGTCTTTGAGTAATATATTGTTATTTTGCATCTTTTCCTTCAAGCCTTCTTGGTTAGCGACAAGGGACTTTATGTCCTTCTCCATTTTTTCGATCTTCTCTTTTAGTTCCTCCATGGTCTTGGACCTTGTATACGAAGGTGTGTATTTCGGCGCTATTATGGCTTTTGAGGTGAAATTGAATAATAATATATTAATTAATTAATTAATATTAATATTATTATATTTTTCATAAACTATATTTTGTATATAGTTTTTTTTAACAAATATTATAATAAATATAATATTATTTATATTATAATAATTATAATATTTGAATTTTTTTAAAATATATTATTAAAAATATATTATATTATAATATAGTTAAAACAATATATTATATTATATTATTTTATATTGTTTGTTTTTTTTCTGTTTTTTGTTGCAGGTCATGAGGTAAGATGACGACGCGGTAGAGAGGAGTAGTAGAAGAGGATGGCAAGCAGTGGGTAGTGAAGGGAGGTGGAGCATGAGGCTGCACATGGAATTGAAGGCAGAAGAGGATGGCGAAGGAGGGCGAGGAGGCGACCGTGGAGGCAGTAAGGCGCTGTAAGGAGGAGGAGGAGATGGGAGCATGCGACAGCAGCAACAGGAAGCACACGGCAGGCTGGGAAGTGGTGAAGGAGGGTAGAGGGTGTGCTCGTGAGTGAAAGAATGTGAGAAGTGGTGTGCAGGGGCGTGAGCATGAGCAAAGTAACAAGGGACAATAACGCAGAGCAGGTCGAGGAAAAAGCAGCGCAGGGGAGGTGAGTTGAAGGGTAAGCCACGGAGCTGGGGGGGTGAAGGGAGCACAGAGGGAAGTCACAAGGCGCGAGCATGGAGCGCTTGGGGGGAGGAGAATGGATGGATGAGTGCCAGGGAGATGCATCGAGGAGGTATGGGTGAGGGTGGAACGCGAGGGTAGGAAGAACAACACATGCATGGGAAGGGTAGAATGACGGTGGGTGCGTGGTGGAGGGAGAATGGGGGATTGTCATGGGGAAGAGCGAGGGTGCTGCGAGGGGTGGGGAGAAGGTTTGTGAAGAGCTAGGTAAGTGGGGAAAGAGTGTGCAGGGGAATTTTTTAATTTTTTTTTGGATCAGGGATGTAAGTATTTGATGAGAGATGTGAGTGGAAGGGTGATGTGAGATGAGCCGAAACCGAGGTCAAGTGGGAGAAGCCGAATTCAAGCTTAGTGCTGGAGGAGCTGAATCCGAGCTCTGATACCAGATGGAGCAACCAAATCTGGTTGTCCGTTAGTCGAATCAAACTATCCTTTTAATAATGAATATGAATACTAATAATAAATTGGATGATGAGATAATTACAAGGGAATCTCTCCTTTATAGGCTTTGAGCATGTAACTGAATGGTTACACCCTTTCATAAGATAATTAACTAATCTAATCTAAATAATATTTTATTTCATAGTTTTTACGGTGTACCCCTTGGGATGCTTCATATATATCTCCTCATGAATATCTCCATGTAGAAAGGCACTCTTGACATCCATATGATGCACCTCCCTGTGCTTGGATGCTGCAATGGCCAAAACTATGCAGATGGAGTCCATTTTGAAACCATAATTGCTTTATATTTGTAGGTTGTGCCATCAGTAGCAACCTTTGTTTGAAACACCCACTTGCATTGAACTAATTCCCCCCTAGGTGGAAGAGAAACCAGCTCCCAAGTAGCATTTTTCTGAAGAGAATTAAACTCTTCGTCCATATTAGCTTTCCATCTCGGATATTTATGAGCATGGTAGTAGGACTTGGGATCTGACCCAATCATTAAATAATGAGTCTCGTACAACAATGAATCATGAAAAGAGAGCTCAATACCTGCTCTTTGAAAATCAGATCGGGTTCTTCTTGAATCGGCAAGATTTTCAATGTTTTCCCTGGCGGAAGAGAGTGTCTTTTTGGCCCAAGTTGGGAGATGTGTTTGCACTTCAGAATTTGATTCTGAACCTGATATTTGTTTTTGATTGGTATCAGGCATCATATCATCAAAATCAGAGCCATCACTCCCAATTTTATCATCCAAATAATGAGCAGAACAAGATTGAATTTCAGCATATTTCTCCTTGACTAGTTCTACCTCTTGGAGAGGCTCTTCAAATCAGACACTTATTTCGATGAAAATTTGTTTTGTTTTGATATTTAGTAGCTTGAAACCTTTATATTCTTCTGGATATCCAATAAACAAACATTTAACACTTTGCAGTTGCAAATCCTTCCTCTTATCATGCAGAATTCGAGCCCATGAAGAGGACCCAAACACCCTGAAATTTGACACATCCTGCTTGTGTCCAAAATAGGCTTTGAAAGGTGTCTTAACTTTCAAATAGGAGTGAGGTACTATTATGAATGTGTGCAGAAACATTCATGGCCTCAACCCACAAATTTTCAGCCAATCCTTTTGCTTCTAGCATGCATGTGGTCATCTCCTTGAGAGAGCGGTTTTTCCTTTCCACTACACCATTTTGCTGATGAGTGCAGGGAATGAAATGTTGGATATTGATCCCACTATTTGAACATATTTGCAGAAATTCATTACTGATATATTCCCCTCCATTATCAGATCTCATACATTTAATCTTTCTCCCAGAGGCATTCTCAACCAGTGCTTTCAACTCAACAAATTTCTCCAAAACTTCAGATTTTTTCTTGATGAAGAAAACCCAAGTGTATCTAAAAAAACCATCTATGAGGGTGAGTACATATTGATATCCAATCACGGATGTGGTGGGAATCAGTTCGCTGATATCAGAATAAATCATCTCCAAGATACTTGATGCATGACTTGCCTTTCCCCGATCAAACTTGTGCTTAGGGTGTTTGCCCACAATACAACCTTTTCAAACTCCGGTGGTAGATTTGATGGCTGGGAGGCCTTCCACCATGGAATTTTTATGAAGTTTCTACAAGTAATTGAAATTTAAATGACCAAATCTCTCATGCCATAGTCTCCTAACATCATTTCCATGATTCAGAAGAGCGGTGGCCTTTGCATCTGCTAGAAAAATGGGAAAACGCATAGGCTTTTGGATGATGGTTTGCTAATCCTTTTGCAACAAGTTTTTCAGATGCAATATCAGTGATTTCTATATAATTGGGGCTAAAGGTTACTCTATTGGGCATTCTAGTATGATTCTTTTGGTATGCAATCAGGACGTTGGAGGCCAAGGAGGGTACATACATAACATTGAAAAAACTGCCATGTTCAACATTTACTATACCTTGTCCTTTCAAAATGATGCTAGAATCATCTCCCATGTGGATGGGAATGCTCTTTCCGGTGTCCAGAGAAGAGAAGGAATCTCGTCTTTCCATCATGTGATTCAAAGCTCCAAAGTCTATGAGAAGATCTTTGGGCTTCGAGATTCTTTCCATGAGAGCATGTCCTCTTTCTTGCTGGGTATCCTGATCTTGGTGATCTCTCTTCCAAACACTCTCCAGAAGATTGATATTGTTTCTCTCGAGAAGAGAAGTCATCTCATCAAACTTCTTCTTCATGGAGTCATGTTCAGGGAGGAATCCCTTCCTGCAATATGAACACTTGACTCTCTCTTTTCCTTGGTTTCCTTTGTTCTTGTGTTTCTTCAAGCCCAAAGACTCTTCTTGCTACTGGATCTTTTCTTTAGGATTTGGAGCTTCAAATTTATTCTTTTGATTCTTTTTCCCTTTCCCCTTCGGATCTTTGGGCTCCAAAGCAAATAGGGCTTGATATTTTGAGGATCAAATGATCCCCATCTAAACAAGATTTTCATGCTCATTTGTTAGGGACTCAATGAAGGCATTGAGAGAAGGCATATTCCATCTAGGGGTTGTGAGATTCCTGCAATGGAAAGTGGAAACAAATACAGAGTAGTGAACCCCAAATTTTGAGAGAATGGTGAGGATGAGCTGATCATCCTCCTTCTTCACCTAACACTACTTCAACTATAGGACTAAATACTTGAATTTTGTGAAGAGTCATTGAGAGTTTCAAAATTTCCAGGTTGAAGGGAAATCAACTCATTCTCAAGCTGATAAATCCTCAAATCATCTTGTTTGTCATACAGGAAGGAAATTTTGTCCCAAACTCTTTTGTAGTCTTCAATCCCATGAGATGGAATAGAAGGTCCTTAGAGATAGAGAGACATAGAAATCCAAAGTATTCATCCATCTTGTTCCAAAATATATCCTTGTCCACAACATGGTTAGGCTCTTCCTCGTTGTTCATAGTGACTTGGTAGAGTCCTTTAACACGTAGTTGGGTCTCCATGTCTCCTTCCCATTGGTGATAATTGAAAGGAGTTAGAAGTTCTATGGAATAATCCATACTTCTATTGTAGAGAATTCAATGAACGTGTAAAAAATCCTGCAATCAACACAAAAAAGTCACTGTAAGGTCGAACAACTTGCACATTTTAGGTTTTCATCACACCTAACATAATTGATCAAGTAAGCTTGATCAACAATTCCTTTACTTGGGGTATTAAGTGGTAAACCTTTGGCTTCTGGTGCAATGATGGAATTTGAGCTTTTGCTCAATTTTGCATGCTAGATCTGATAAAAATCATGTTTTTCTTGAAGAATAACTTCATCTCACTGTGGCTTTGATACCATATTAATTCTGTCACAACAATCTTGGGACAAAGTACAAACTCACAAGTGTTTCAAGACAAATTAGACATGAAATGATGTAACAATACTGCACTAGGAGGTTGCATCTATGTAATCAAAGAAAGAATGAATAATACAATACAGTGTCATGCAGAATGCATGAATTCCAAGGCAATTCAAATTCACTAGGAGGTCATTCGAATTGCATGGATGGGTGTAGCTTAACTTACTATTATACAACACTAGACACACTTAGTTAACCACTGAGCTAACCATAACCGACTCTCATCGAGTCCTAACTGAATTGGAGTGCAATAGATGACTTCGTCTAACTGAATGTAACTCAAGCACATGTCACTACATGCCAAATAGTAGGTGGTAGCACATCACTAACTCCAAGTAGCTCCGATGAATTTAACTGAAGTGATATCGTTCAACAAAGGCAGTTGAAGGCGCATTAGTTCACTCCAATTCATCCCCATTAGAAGAATTTTGGGGTCTAAAATGGGCCTCCTAAGGAAAATAATAAAATAATAGTTAAAATAATAAAATAATATTGATTAATTTTGGAGGAAGAAAGAAAAAAACTACTTTTTGTGTTTGTATTTTCGACATATCTCCCTATGTTTTTACTCACATTTCGATCAGGAGAGCTCGTTGGATGTGGAATTTGATTCCGCATCCAACGAGTACCCACACTGCATAGTTTTGATTGACCCCACTACCCCAAAAACAAGAAATACCTGAAAAAACGTGATGATGATGTCATCATCACATTTTTTCAGGTATTTCTTGTTTTTGGGGTAGCGCATCATCACATTTTTTTCGGGTATTTCTTGTTTTTGGGGTAGCGGGGTCCATCAAAACTATGCAGTGTGGGTACTCGTTGGATGCAGAATCAAATTCCGCATCCAACGAGCTCTCCTGATCGAAATTTGATTAAAAACACAATGCGATATGTCGAAAATACAAACAAAAAAAGTAGTTTTTTTTAATGACAAATATGTCAATTCAACCATTATGGTTGACTTATTTTATTGAAATTCTATTGGTTCTTGAATTCCAACTCACAAAAACTTATTTTGGCAGGTTTTCTTATAAGGCCCATTTTAGACCCCAAATTTCCTTTAATGAATTAGTGCAAAATAGATAATTGCATGATGGAGGTGCCTTTGCAACTTAGCTTAACTAATTGTTAGGTGAAACAACAACCAGTTAGCAATTAGGTGCGGTACTTATGACACTCAGATCACCCTAGAATTGCTTCCTGTTTGAAGGAGGAATCCCAATTAGCCTCCCCAATTGAAGGAGAAGGATTAGTTGGCCTCCTTGATTGAAGAAAGGCATGGGTGTGCTCATGCAGATGTCATAGTGTGCTCATTTGATGCCAATTAAGTCAATTAAACTTAGGATAGTGGGTAATTAGGCCAAAGTTGACCAAATAAAGTGTGTAAGTTAGATAATGACTCCAACATGTAAATCATTTTAAGCTCTATTTGAAGCCTTACAAGTTTATTGTTAGAACACATTTGAAAATAATGCCCGGGATGTTTGAAAATGAAATTCTAATGGATGAAAATAGTTCTACGATTTTAAAATGGTTTCTTTGGTTGCAAAAATTTGATTTTGAGATTGTGTATAAACATGTCTATTTGAATTGTGTTGTTGACATGTTAACCAGAGAAGAACTAAAGGAAAAATGAAGCCTCAATATGTTCAGCTCTGGAGCATATAGCTCTTCAAATAAAAAATCTAGTTTCAGATCTTAAAAGATCCCTTATGAGAAGAGGAAAGAGAATAATTTTTTAATTGCTCCAACAAGAAAGAAGTAGAAAAATATCTAGCACTCTCTTTGATTCAACAAATAAATGCCTCTCCTATGAAAATTCAGATCTTGGAGACATGGGAAAAACAAGCCTTCAAAGGATTAGAAATGCTATGCACCAGCTACAACAAATCAACCATGTTTGGATCGACCTTGGTCTAGGTTTCCTAACCTAGAATAGATACAACCTCATCTTGCATTTCTATAGAGAACAAGGAGAAATAATAATATGCAGAGATCCTTCTACACTTGTGCAACAACAATGGGAAATATGGATAGAATTTTTCCTTGATAAGTTATGTCCAAGAAAAGATTGGGTTCAACAATGAGCCAATATCATCTTACACCTCCAAGCAGACATGATCGTGGCACACCAAAACCACATGTGGTTTAAATTTAAGCTGGGACACTTGGGAGGAACATACTCTCCTCTTGAACCCCCTATTTACGCTCAACAAAAATACATAAGAATGGACAAAAATGGATGCCTCTTGGACAATGTTACTCATACAAAAAGGATCCCTTTAAACTTCAAGGTTGAATCTATTTTCCAAGGAGTGTTATGTTGTGTTCCTAATGAAACTATGCTCCGATCCGATGTAGAACAATGTTTTTCAAATTGCTTATTTCTGGATACTGAATTTGACATTGGACAACGATTCTGATATATTCGTTGGTTGTACATATGGGGAAGACCCATGTATTTGTAATCATGACAATGAATAATAGAAATCATCGTGGGTCGCTAATAGTAGCTCCACTATGTAAGAAGTCCAACCTTTTGTCAGTCTGTAGATTCCTTCACATGGCTTGGGTGACTTACCCAACAAAAGGTGTGATTTGATCCACTGCCATGAGATCCAAATCCAATATTTTTACCTTTATGTATGAGTTTCAGGTCACCAGTTAATCAACTTATTTTGTATAAATACGGTGCTCCACTTCTCATTTGGAACCGAGTGTTTTTTAGTCTAGTAAGCTTCCTGCATTTTCTTTGTGTGTTGAGCACTGTGTATTCTCTCCCTCCATGCCTTGAGCGATTAGTTGGGATCAAAAGTAGTGATATCATTTGTAATGAGTTTGTAAAACCAATAGTGTATTCTCTCCCTCTACACTTAGTGTGATCAATTGGGATAAAAAACTATGGTTAGTGTGAGTTTGAGCTTGTGACGATCTTTAACCTTCGAGGATGAACAAGCTTTGTTTGAGTCTGTATTTAGAGTTCTAATTCATATAGGTGGGAGTCCCAGAAGCCTGAAAGTAAGCTTCGACGAAGCTGATGTCTGAAATCTCAACGACCCCAATTTCCCATACATGAAGGAACTAAGTCTTAATAATTGTATCTGTTAAACTTGTGAGTGGTCTTGGCATCTCTTTCAAAGATAAATAGTTTTAAAATATTAAAAGACTATTGTTTTTTAGACTATAAAGTTAAATTGCATTTTAAAATTTGTTGATAAATTAAAAATAATTTTCTATTAACCATAAAAGAGGGAAAAACCATAAAATTTTGATGTTAACCATGTAAAAGGGAAAAAACATACCCTTGAGAATGACTCTTACCAAGATTACATTATTTCTATCTCTTTTTTTGTAAATTCAGAAACTAGTCTATTGAAGTAAAGTAATAGTACAATAGAAAATACAGTTCAAAGTATCAATTCGGCAAGCATGAAGTGGCAAAAAAGGAGTAATAGCATGCCCCTAAGGGAAATTCATACCTTTACAGACGGAGTGATCCTCCCTATGAGAGGGAACACAAATCATTGTAGCAAAAAAATTTACAGAGTTTGAATATGAAAGACTGAAAAAACTAATGCAATTAGGAGGGGAGTTTGAACCCCAAGAGACCCAATAAAAATGAGAGAGTACAAGAACCATTAACCTGGATTATGGATTGTAGGGTGGCTCCTCCTCTATTAGAAACCTGAAGCTGAATCCTAACTGAGAATTTGGTTGGCCCTTCGCAGTGGAAACAAGTGGGTTGGAAGAAACTTGATCATCGTGTTTTCTTGAACTTCCTCCATCCTTGTTGGTTGCTTCATCACTACTAGCCTCCTCCTCACTACTGGAGGGGCTTCACTTGACTAGAAGAGGCTCTTTTTTTATGTAGTAAGCCGCAATACTTATGGCGACTTTTCCTTTCCTGGTATTGGGAATGTTCCACTGGGGAGGGGGGTGACTTTTTGACATCCATAGGTGCAGCTAAGGTGTTTGCGGAAGGAGCTGCTGACGGAGTCATGAAGGGAGACAGAGGGTTAAGCTGGGGGGTAGTGGGATGAATGAGAAGTCTAGATAAAATATTTTTTATGACCCAATAGTTTTCCCTATGTTCAACCATCTGATTTGTCATAGTGTGGGAACCTGTGAGTTCATCCTCCCAGTCGTCAAATAGCTGACGAAGAGAGTTAGGAATTTCCAAGTCATAGCCTTCAGTGCAAGCCTGAGCTGTGAATCTTGCATCTTGCTCATTAATGTTTCCACGACCTCTTCGATATCGTATGGGCGTAGCTCATTGTCTGTGCGACATGATCCATTCAACTGGAAACAAAGAGTAGTGAAGCTCATGTACAATGATAGATGGGATAAGAATGAGAGGCTGAAGACTGTGGTGTTTTTCCTTCGCCTCCGAAAATGCCAGATTACCAGTCTCTGCAGGAATGAACATGGTCGAACAAATGAGAAAGAAACCCTTAACAAAGGGCACGCTTCTTGAGAATCCATTAAGATGGCATTAACTCTGCAAATGAACGTGGGGTACCAGATGACGACGGAGGGATCGCGTCCCATCATGACCAAGGAGCTCGTACAGATCAGAGTGGATGCCAGCTTTCGGCTATTAATAATTTCTCTTGATAGCGGGATGATGTCAAATGAGTGACGTCAGGTGACAACCATGTGTCCCGATGGTCACTCCTTGGTTTCCATGTGGCGATGAGTCACCCACATCCGAGGATACATTCCCTCTACCTTAAAATAGGAGACAAAAAACAATATACAAATTGTATTAGCACTACTTAGATTTTGGTTTCAAGAAGTAGGTTTATTCAAATTATTTCTTATTTTAAATTTTTGGGCTATCTGGAATATGAGAAACAAGGCTATCTCTCAAGACATTGCTCCAAATGTCTTGTTTTGTGGTATTAAAGGTAAAAACTTATTTAAGGATTTCTTGGGAATAGAGAAGCCAAATAAAACAAAGGTTTTTGTATTCTATGGTTCTAATTAGTTGTAGGTTATTTTGATGGAGCTTCCTCAAATGATTTATGTGGTTGTGGTATGGTTCTTATTTTAAACAATGATCATGTTTTTAACTTAAGGATGAGTGGAGGGATTGGAAGCAACACAAAGGAAAAACTTTTGGGTCTATGAGGGTTCATGCAATTTTCTTCTATTCTTGGAATTTCTGATATAAGTATATGCAATGATTCCAAAGTGATAATTGAGTGGATTAAAGGAAATTACAGTTTACATGTTATGCAGCTTAAGCACTGGTGCTTGAGCGTAAAATATTTGTTAAGTTTCTTCACTCAAATCTCTTTTTGGCATGTTTTCATAAGTTTCAACTTGAAGGTGGATATCCTTTCAAAAAAGGTTGTCATTCTTAAGGAAGCTCACTTTCTTTTTTCAGGAAACTATGGAGGAACAAATCCATAGCAATGGATTAGTAGATTTTGTTGATTTTGACTACACATAGTCGGGTTGTCTTTGTGTTCTTTTGTTTGATTGGTCCCTTTAATTATGGAAATGAAGTTATCTATTTGAATGGAATGCAACCTTTTAAAGGTTGGATGTTAGAAAAGAGCTTTCGGCATTTGCCTTTGTTTGAGAATTCATGATGTAAACTATATGTAATTTCTTTTTCTTTGATTCAATGAGAATATCAAGAAAAATGTTTTTTTCTTTCAAAAAAAAGAATTTGCTCCATTTAGCTAATGTTAATATTAACTAAAATTCATATCACCCCACCTAGTGTGTTGCTCCATTTCATTAGCATTAATATAAACTGAAATTCAATCACCCCTCCTAGTGTGGGAAGACATTACACAACATGGTCTTCTTTAAAAAAGGGTAACCAAATACAATCCAATTTAATTATTAATAGTAACACAAACCCAACAATATTTTATGGTTTGATAACATTTCCTTGATTTTTGAAAAAATATTCTGAGTCAAATTGATAACAATTGACAAATATTAATATAAAGTTTTTTTCTTTCTTTTTCTAGAGAGCCAAATTCCTAAATGCTTCTTACAATGATTCTTTACAAACTTTCTTCAACCTCATGAAATGGATAAATCTAGAGTGAGTTGAAATTTAATGCAAAATTTTAAATCAAAGCATCAAATAATCTTAAATTTTCACATGAAAGAATAGATCCATTGGAAATCTAAGTGATTTCATAGTCCAATTAGCAAACCTGTCAAGAAATATCTTTGAAACATGATGCTTCTTCAAATCAATGCCAATTCTACAATATTATTTCTTGGGTTTGAAAAGGGCTTACAGACTAATTTGAATGCATTTTGATGAACAACAAACAAAAATTAATTGAAAATACAATATTCCATGAAATTAATCACCCCACTAATATTACACAATCCATGTAAATGAAACAACCCTGAAGAGAAAAGGAAACATGATTCCATTCACAATATCTTCTCTAAAAACACCCATCATATTTTATTTGTGGCCCTATGTAACATCACATTCCGAGACCAAAAGTTGAATTTGAATCCATGGTTCTATCCACACTCAAAGCTCATACACAAATATAGATTGAGGTCAGGATGCTCTTCATATTTAGGAGTGGTTGACTCGATTAACAATCGTATAGGAAGAAATATTCTATTAATGTGGTTGATGGTTCCCATAATTTTAATTTTTCATGGTAGTATATTCAAAGATGAATTTCAATGACCTCGTCGCAGCCTAGAATCCATGAACAGTTCATGGAAGTCATGACAACTTAACAAATGAACGAAACCTAACAAAGTCAATCACAACAAAATGGGTGGTTCCATTAAGAGATGGTTTTTCTCTTTATGTTAGATGAGCTCTAAAGAAGCTCATAGTAGCAATAGGATGGTAAATGGCATGATAAAGGACAACTGCAGAGTTAAAGTTGATAAATGAACAATGTGAAATATGATAAATTAATGATTAATATTGCAATGTTACAATGATAAAAAAACAAAAGTTGTGGTCTTCAAAAGTATCCAAAGAAAAAGGTTGATCAAGCCAGTGTGGATTTGGAAAAAGAGAAAGATCCTAACTAAAAGGATTTCCATTGAATTTCTCTAACTTGGGATAGATTATAGACTAACACAGGAGTCTATCTATCGAGAGATCAAAACAAACTCATATTGATATGTTGTTTTACATTTTCATAGGACATTAGGTTGTTTATATTAGTTTCCATATTCACTATGTTATAATAAGTTTGGTTAACATTTTGAACCTACAATACATGGTCTTTCATAAAGATAGAAAAGAGAAATATAAAAATATTGGTAAGAAAACTTGGTGTTTTTAAATCTATAAATTCGACTTTCATTACTTTGACTTTAAATAATAAATAACATTTAAAACAACATAAAACTCCAAAGTAATGGATAACGATCTTAAAATTTCATTAGATTTAATCATCTACGAAGAGCAAGAACATTTGATAAAGGAAGAAAAATAGTAGTCATAAAAAATTCTCATAGCTTAAGAAACTATTTCCTCCATTATAAGAAAAATGGAGTGATGATCAAGTTACATATGTCTAAAGGTTGCAATAGGCCTACTGGGAAATTTATTAAATATTTTAAAAAGGCTGGTTTTTAACCTAGTAAAGGAATCATGTATGGTGATCATCTTTCCTTTTATCTTTTGGTCATAATGGTCGAAATCATGTATGGTGATCATCTTTCCCTTTATCTTTTGGTCATAATGGTCGAATTCCTGGGTAATATTATCTAGCCATTTTTGTCATAATGGTCGATTCCTAGGTAATATTATCCAGCCTTTAAAAACACAATATGAGATAAGTGGCATAGAATTCAAAATTGATCTCCCATTTGGAATTTGTATATTGATTAGTTTTTTTTGGTAAGGTTACCTACTCACATATTAATATACAAAAAAATTACATGTTTTTTTAACAAAATATAAAACATATAAATAGTCCATCTATGATAAATTTTAGTAATATGAAAGCTTTCCATAATCTTTATGTTACTTACAGTCCTAGAAAATTTAAACATAATCAAATAGTAGTTACATTTGTTGTATTTTAGCAAAACCTCCTAACCAAAATTTTGTTTGATTTTTTAGAACAAATGATATATGTTTCTTGATGTTTAGCTTACAAGTAAAATAAAACAAATAATTGAAATAAAATAATGTGGCACCTAGTCCTCAACTTCAAAATATGAATCCATAAATATGAAGGTTGGGTTGGTGTCTACAAGGTTGTTTATGACTAGAGTATTGTCCTCTTGTTTTTTTATCCCACCCCATTGGTTCCATATCACATAGATCTTTAACTAAGGCCTCATATGTGTGATCAAGTAAATCTATCTTATGAACAATGGTTTTCTATTGAGTACCTTGTTCTTTAATTACCTAGGCAAAGATGGATTTGAGGTTCTAGTAAAGGTCAATTTGCTTGAGATACTTTATGTACCATTTGCAAGAGAATCTTGTATCTAAATCCGTTCCGTGATATCAACATCTAGGTATTGCTCCCTCTCTCCCTTTTATTTCTTCTCACTTTTTTCTACCTTCAATTTAATGTTAGGTGGGAACCTCCCATGGTACCTCAAAGTAATTTCCTTTTCCTTCATTCCAACTTTGGTTGGCTTATTGGAAAAATTTCTCTTTCTAGAGTTATTTCATGACTAGGGCCCACCTCATCTAATAAGCCATGATGTTTTTCTATCCTGCATTGTTAATTATTCATCGCAGTGGCCATCCATGCTTGGAATTGGTTTTTTTCCCTCTTATGAGTGTGAGTAGAGACTGGAAAGAGACCTGAACCCATATCTTAATTCTTTTGAACAAATTATATGGACTAAGTTAGAAAGAGTCATCTTCCCATACCATAAAAATCCCCAACCATCTCGCATTCACTATAAACCTTGTCACCTGTGGATGCTTGTTTCACTATAAGCCTTATGATTATGAAACAACTTCCTACCTTATCTCTATCATAAGCGTATCCTTAATTGGTTAGAAATATGGAAAGAGGAGGGGTTCTAGAATTTTTTGGGACAATGCTACTCCTTTAACCTAAACCAGAGGAGGTTTAAGCACTACGTAAACTAGTGAGATGAAAAAACATAAGACACAGACCATGGATGCCGAATACACACATTTCTTGTGAATCCCTTATATCATTTCCCTTGGTGTTCATGTCTAAAAGGAACTGCTTGGTGTCATACCTCCTTAGCCCACACTAAACTCTCATGCTTACAAGCAATGGAGTAAATGGAATCATATTCAAAGGAATTAAGGGGCAAGTAAATTTTAGCTCAGCGAAATTTATCTCATTGGTTATTTTTCAACCTTTTTTCCAAAAAAATATTCACCAATTTTCCTATTTTCCAAAGATGATTCACCCAAATTCCTTAAGATAATTTTTTTTACTCTAATAATTGTCAAAATTGTCCTAAACCTATATAAAATCCTTAGAAATTTGAAATTTTCTTTTTAAATCGCCAAACATTTTATTGTTACAACTTTAAGAATTAGTAAGATTCATCAAGGTTTCTGCACTTTGAGAAAATTATGGATCCTTAAAATTCTTCTTGTTAAGGGGTATTCTAAGTTAGCATTCCCTGTCCTTCCCTCCCTAGTCACACATGTTGTCATCATTCCAAGTTATTTCCACCTATAACTGAAAGGGACAAGTGTAACACCTTCCCTTCTCTCCCTCGCCTTACACCTTATACGAGGTATTGATTAATGAAACATTAGTATAAAAGTTAAATCCTTTCAAAGAGCCATCCACTTCTTTCTCTTAACATCAAGGGCATTGATTAATGAAAACAATCCAAGATTTCATTCTTGGATATGGCTTTGGTTGGTTAAGCACATATTAATCACTTACTTAATTTACCTAAATCCTTGTTTTCACACATTCCTCTTATGAAATATTATAAAACTTTCCCATCGCCTCATAGCCTTCCACTTATATAAATTCAACTACTAGATGCAATTTAGATCTTGTATATTTTCACACCATCACATTATAGTGTATTGCTAAATGATACAATTTCATCTTAAGAAATATTAAAAAACTTAAGTTGCATACTTTTATAATAGGCCTGAATTTTGCTTTTGTTTTCGATTTTTTTTCTCGGGAAAAAGAAACATTTTATTATATTTATAACAAAATACATTGTATAGAGGTAAGTGTTTAGCCATATCTGGTCTTGCATATGACAATATAGTTTTGCATAACAATTTTTGTTCTGTTTACACATTGTCCTAAACAAAAGAGAATTATATATGGATTCTGAGTCCATGAAATTCAAAATGTTCATGATAGTCGGGTCGAAAGTGCATATCAAAATCAAAATATTAGCGTGGCTATGTGTGGATAGCCATATGATATGTGAGTTGAATTACACAAATGACAGAGAACTAACTATCTTGAGAGTACTATATCTCCCTGAATATCTCAGAAAGGGATGGGTCTAAGATCATATTCAATGATATTTTGATCATTGGAGTCCTATCGAAGCCAAATGTTTTCCATTTTTTAGAGACCAACTTTTGATAGTTGTTCAACCTCTATATTCTTTTATTTGTACATGTGTTGGAAGTTGATGAACTGGAATTGCTCAGATATTCTATTCAGATCCTCTATAATGGCAACCCGATAAATATTAGTAGAATGTTTTATCTTGTTCATCCATTCTATAACTAATAGAGAATCACCAATAATCTAGATAGCATGGATGACGAGGTTGAGAGCAAGTAGTAAGGTATACCTAAGAGCTATCAACTCTGCCCGATTGTTGGAAGCACGTCCTAGTCCCGCATCAAAGTTGAATTGATGAGAGTCGTTGATATATATAATACCCCCTTATATAACCCTACCTTTAGATGAATTGTCCCGGGAAGCACCATAAAAAATCCCAACATTTAGTCTTGTCAATCGTTGGGTCTTTGAGAATACAGATCTTGCTTTGATCATTGGCTTGTGGAAATACGTTGAGGGTGGTTAATGCTTTAATATTGCAGACTTCCGAGGGGACATATGAATCTTGGAATATTTCCCTATTATGTGCATACCAAACATACCAGATAATAATCACATGTAGAGCTTGATAATCAACGTATTCATCCTTTTGTAACCAAGTCGAAAGAGCTTCCTGTAAATGAGGTCCTTGCTAATGAAAATTAATACCCTTGATTTTGGATATGTGTCTCAACAAGCTATAAAAATATGATAAGAGTAAATGATCAATAAATTCATAACAAAATTTGCATAAAGTACATCAACTAGACTCAATTTCATTATAAACTTTTACACATTTATACGTGGATTTATAATGCTCTCTCTTCTCGGATTCATGAACATTATCCATGCATATTAAAGAGTGTCACTTACCCTTTTTTTTAGGCCATGTAAACTTAATTTCCCTTATAACAAGGTAAAGTGGACAATAGTAATACATTTTTAGTATTAAGAATATTCTGCTAACTATATATATAGACTTCTCTTTAAAAATTCTTTCGATCATTATAAAATCATTTTGTATGTGGCCAAAGTCCAAGGAATAGCGTTAGAATCAGTTTCAAGAATTATTGTATCGTATCCGGGCAAAGAGGAAGGAAAACCATGTTCTAAAAAATATGTGCATTTAACAACCAACCACGTAAATAAATTGTTGATATCATTTGGAAATCATGAGAAGCTTTGATCAATCAAGAAATATGATGGTTGAGTGGAAATGTACTGTATGCATTAAGAAACTCATTAAGTAAAAATGTTCTCGGAGAGAAAAATTCAACAACGCCGTTGCCGGGGTCGAACCCGGGTCAGCCGCGTGACAGGCGGGAATACTTACCACTACACTACAACGACCAGATAGCATTCTGCAAGTAGCTAACGTTATCTCTCAATTATAAACTGTTAAAAGAGATTTAACCCTTACGCCCCTAGCCTACGTTCCTTTCTCAAGTTGTTTCAGTTGCCTTTTAATTATAATAAATTGGTTGCTTTGCATGGAAGCGAGGTGTCTAAGTTGAATTGAATAGAAACCGACCCTCCGACTATCCTCAGCCTCGCTGCTCAAATAATATAGCATTCATTCTCGATAATTAATTTTAATGACGACCATATTTGTCTTTGGCGCCACTCTGAGAAAGTGGTGGGAAGTAATATCCCATTCTTAGTTTGATTGTGAAGCACTGCTTACATAAGAGACACATGTTTTCGTTTTCCACATTATTTTGCATCAATGCACTGCACTGTATATACCGAAGAATAGGTGAAGCCTATCGAACCGTACCCTTCATCCTTTCTACAAATTTGATATATATATATGTCAATGTGCTCAAAGGTATATATAGCATTTCCATCAAATTAAGTTGTGTAAAGGAAGAACTTAAGTTTGATGAGAATACAACTTCAATTCTAGTGTACAACTTTTCAGAAAATTGCAGAAATAAAAGCCAGTTCCAACAAAGTATATGATTCTCTCAAATGAAAATAAATGGAGATGCGGGGTATCGATCCCCGTACCTCTCGCATGCTAAGCGAGCGCTCTACCATCTGAGCTACATCCCCATGATAAATACAGGTCATGCTTTCGTATTCTAGTAAATAAACATATGATTATACACAGTGAAGTGTAGCATCTGGTCGGTTGAAAGTATGGTATACTAAAAACAGTTGAAGATAAGATTATCCACAGTGAAGTGTATTATCTGGTCCGTCAAAAGCATGGTAAATACTAAAAACACTCAACGTACTGAGAGTAGCTCTCCGTTGCCGGGTCGAACCCGGGTCACTCACGTGGCAGGGGAATACTCACTTTAGCTCGTTTGAAATGGTTGCAGGGGTAAAAGTATATATTTGACCTACTATTAAACAATTTCGATTACTCGAACCTTTTTTTAGTGGCCCAGAAGATGATTAGAGCAACTTGGGCATTACATAGACTGAAAGCTCATGTGCCTTCCTCTTAATTCGTGTTTTACGTTCGAAAGTTGGTATTCTCGATTACTTTGATTTGGGAACCCTATTGATAGAGAGACCCACTTACAAGCAAAACAAAACAAAAATAGGAAACCATCAAACCCTACCGAGAACAAAGAAATATGGAGGGAGGGGACGTCATACAACTATTAACCCAACTTGATCTTCAGTTACTGTTAGAGTTAATGTTTATCATGTGCTGAATAGTTTTTCAAAGAGGTAGTTGATAAGTAGGGTGTAATCAATAGGGTTTTTAGAAGAAGCAAGCAGAGCCGTTGATCTTTGATCTAGAACAACGGTTGAGCTCTCTTCAACGTTGTATGAATATGTGTTGGATTTAATAGAAACATAAGTTGCTTTGTGCAATCATGCCTACTTTCCCAATTTATGGTTTGGTATTAGAGCAAGTCTTGGCCTAGCGCCCTCGTGAGAGGGCCAGGGAGAATGGGGGGGGAGGTCAGAGCTGTGATAATCACTGTAGGAGTAGGATTAAGGGATCTGAGAGTAGATTTTCTTTGTGAGTGATAATTTCATATGAATATGTCTGTCTGAGTTTTATGTGTGAGTGTTTCTCTATGAGTACTTTGTTGATATATGATAGAGAGTCATTAATTTGCTCATGTGACTGCCATTATTGGAGAATACAATTGTGCACCACAGGAGGGAAGTCGTTTCTTTTTGTGCTGAAGTCATCTAAGTGGGTCGTTGTTCTGTGCAGAATAGAACCATGAGAATCACTGACTCGAGAGTAGATTCTGTGAGCAACTGCAGGGGAATGTTCACTTTTTGTTTAGCATGATCACGATAGTTTTAATACTAAGAATGAAGGAGCCATATAAAAGACATTACTGTGTCGATTTTGTCTCTCCAATTCATGACCCGACTGTCGTTTTTTGTTGCTAGAGCCGCTATCTCAAGCTGCTACCTAATGTTACCAAATCTGAGTGGAGAGCATCGATGAATTGTTTGAAAGAGAGTCAATTCTTGGCATATTTTTTTGTTTTTTTGTGATGTCTCTTGCTTTCGTTGTATTATTTTTTGAATTTTCAATGGTGGGAAGAATTCAAGAAGAACATACTGAAGTCAACTTTGAAGTTGCTATGGTCTTGAAGGGTTTCTTGTTGATGACATGTAGATATATGGATAATTGATGCCATTCTGGGAGATCTGAATATTCTAAAAGATTTTAAATCCTTTCACAATTTGTATTGTAAAGAGGGGGATCTATTTGATCTTCCCGAATGTTTCAGATTTATTGTTGTAGTTGTAGATGAACCAGTCGCATACAAGTGTCAAGGGTTTCAATTCCTGAAATCATTGGACTCTAGTTTGCAACGTAGAATTGCAGATGCTTGTCTGATGATAAGAAAATGATCAAAATCGAAATGTGGTTGCTATAAAAATGTTTTTCAGATATTTGTAGGAGGCATTTAGTGTGGTATAGTAGTTTGTATTTCTAGATGTTTGTAAAATTGTGTGATGAAGAACCAATTCATAAAATATAGTAACTTAACTTAAATTTGTGTGTGGAGCCTGACCTTGCCACTAAATGTGATCCAAATTTTAGGGGGCATATGGTCTAAATTTAGATCTATAAGTCATAAATGTATTAAATGGAGAGACCACCCTCTTCCATTCATCATAAAAACATTAAATGGAGAGGTGGCCCTCTCCCATGTATGGTATTTGAAAACCCATGGTTTTATTCCATAGTATGGCTTTAAGGCTTTAAGACACATTGTAGTAATATTATATAAAGACTTTATGCCTTCTCAATAAATCAAGCTATTATTTTTGGCATCCTACCTTTCTCTTATTTTATTGAGTTATTATTGGGTTATTGGTTCTGAATGCATTTCTTAGTATAGTTTGAGAGGTGAGGCTCAAAGAACCCTCTTTGAGCCTCACCTTTCCATGTGGCTTATTTACTCTATGTTTATATGTTTAGGTTATTCATGGCTCAGCTATAACTGTTGTGTCTTTCTCACATCTGGTCCATCGTTTTCTTTAGCTTTGAGGCTATCCCTTCTCTTCCTCTCTTGGCGTTTAAGCCTCCTAGGTCTCAGCGCCCAAGATCAAAATAAGTGGTATCAGAGCAGGTAACCAATCCATGGGGATGAGGGTTTGAGCATAGCTCGGGTTCAAATATCTACAAGAATTTCCAACCTCATTTTGACACTCTCGGAGTCCATTTGTTAGTCCATACAATGTAATCATCACAGTTGGTCCTCGGGCACTACAAGGTTTTTCTACTATCAGATCTTCATCCACCATTCTAGGAGAATCATACATGGATTTCACTACGTTCATTGATCTGTAGAATTTTTAGAAAATTTTCAGGATTTATATGCTACATTCGAAGGTTCCATGATCTCTACAAAGCCTTGGGATCCTACACTCATCACTCTATGGAGGACAACCAACTTCTTTAAACTTTAAAGGGATTGTTGGGTCCCAAAAATGCCCTTTTTGCCTACTCTTGTTTATCCCCTTTTCCCTGATTTTACCTCTTATTTACAACCAAATCCTTACCTTTTCCAAAAGAACAAGCATGGGTTTCGAAGGTATAAATCATTATTGCTTTGTTTCATTAATGCTTGATTTTGCTTATGATTATGAACTTTATTCTTGATTTGCATTGACTCGTTATTGTTTTATAAGAAAAGTTTGGAATCTCCAGGTGTTCAAAGTGTAACAACTCGTTGGACTCAAGAGATAAGTAATGCCTCACGTCAGTTGCCTTTTGATGATCTGGTCTAAGTCGTTGATGAGAAGATCTCGGATGTCCTTCCACACAGCTAGTTGAAACTACCCGAGCATCTTTGCCCATCAGCTGGAACATGTTCGTCCTGTGATTAGTTTAGATTAAAAGTTCATTCGTTATTATGAAGTGATTCTATGTAATGTAATAATAGTTGTAATTGTTTTTGTTTACTTCGACAACCTGAAGATCATAGATCTTCTTGGTTGCCCGATATTAATGGGTCTGAACTACTTCATTTCAATATAAGTATGAACATGCAATTGGAGCCAGGGTTGGAAATTTGGAAGAAATTGTAACAGAGGATATTGTAATTGTACTTTGATCGTTTTAATAAGAAGCAACAATTTGCAATACCTTTTTGTTGTAGATTTTGTTAAGCCTTCAAAAACATTTATGTTCGAAGGCCAGGGCCCACCTTCTTACAGAGTTGCGTGTATTAGTAGATGTTTTAGTTTAGTTATTTTTGCTTGGTGTGGAATTTCAGTTCAATGCATTCATAGATGGTTGTAAAAATATTTATTAAGTAATTGCATTATTAAACTTTCCTTTGGTTTGTTGCAATGGTGTGGTGTGAATAATCGGTTGTGTAGGATAATTCATTTCTTTATCCAAAATGTGTTAATTAATTAGAGTTGTTATAGTCACGCTCAACTCTCACGTAGTATTGTCATTTATCTTTCTTAGAGTTTATTGAGTTAGATAGATCATTTCTTTTATGAATTGGTTATTTTGATTGATGGTTTGTGATTGTCTTGATTTGGTAAATTAGGATTTAACTTCTTGCAAAAGTGATTCTAGATTGATTCATTCTTAGATTAGTAATCCCAGGATTGATATTGTAGGAATCATGAGTCCTTTAAGTTCTTAGATTGATAATTTAAATTGGTTTTTACAACGAGTTGAGTTGACTGAGCAGTGATTAGGATTGAATAATCTAAATTTTATTAATTAGTGATTGAAGTGTTTATGCATATATTTTGCTTAGTTACCTTTGAAATAAATAGACTTCCTTGGGTTGACAATTTATATTGAGCACTCTACTTGTTATGAAAATTAATAAGTATAGGGTGTGTGCAAGAAGTTGAGGGACCTTTTAGATGAAATGGTAGAATGAAGTCAATCACGCTTGATCCATAAAATAGAAATCATCCCAAGCAATCCCGACCCTACCAAGCCTAATCCCAAGGCTTCCAACATGCATGCCAATTAGGATAGTAGACAAAAATGCGTGCGCGTTTTGCTTCACTAAAACGCGCGCGCGTTTTGTTTCACTAAAACGCGCTCCCGTTTTGCTTCAATAAACTTAGTACTAGAGTTATGTTTATAGGTATAAAGTTTTATTTATGGCTAAGAATTGCATAAAATGATTAACTCTTTGATCTTTGTTTAAACTTTAAACCCACGTTATGCTCTAATATGGATTTAACTTTGTTAAAGTTTTAATTCTATGATAGATTTGTTTAAAATTTATATCAATCCATACTATATTGGTATAAACTATGGACTTAAATGTGGATTTATAACTATGCGGAAGTTTGAAAGATAAGTTTAGAGGGCTCCACAACTAGCAAGTTTTAATGCTACGCCAAGTGGAAGGTTTCATGTTGCACTTTAGGCTTGAATGGTGATGGTGAGGATGATGATGATGATGTCCATGATGTTGATGGTGATGACATTGATGGTGATGATGATGATGAGGATGATGTTGATGATGTTGATGGTGATGATGATGATGAAGGTGAGGATGATGATGATGAGGATGAGGATGATGATGATGAAGGTGAGGATGATGATGATGATGAAGGTGATGACGATGATGAGGATGAGGATGATGATGAGCATGATGATGATGGTGATGATGATGAGGAGGATGATGATGATGAATGATGATGATGTTCATGATGTTCATGATGTTCATGATGAGGATGAGGATGATGATGTTGATGGTGTTCATGATGTTGATGGTGATGGTGAGGATGATGATGATGATGTCCATGATGTTGATGGTGATGACGTTGATGGTGATGATGTTGATGGTGATGATGATGATGAGGATGATGTTAATGATGTTGATGGTGATGATGATGATGATGACCATGTTGAGTATGATGATGATGATGATGTTGATGATGTTGATGGTGATGATGATGATGAAGGTGAGGATGATGATGATGATGAAGGTGATGACGATGATGAGGATGAGGATGATGATGAGCATGATGATGATGATGTTCGTGATGTTGATGGTGATGATGATGAGGAGGAGGATGATGATGAATGATGATGATGTTCATGATGTTGATGGTGAGGATGATGACGATGATGTTCATGATGTTCATGATGTTGATGATGGTCATCATCAACATCATCATCATCATCATAGTCATCATACTCAACATGGCCATCATCAACATCATCATCATCATCATACTCAACATGGTCATCATCATCATCATACTCATCATACTCAACATGGACATCATCATCATCATCATTGTTGATCATGGTCATCATCATCGTGGTTATCATCATCATTCAAGTCATCATCATCATCATCATCATCATCATCATCATCATCATCATCATTCTTCATTATCATCGTGGTCATCATCATCATCATCATCATCATTGTTGATCATGGCCATCATCATCGTGGTCATCATCATCATTCAAGTCATTATCATCATCATCATCATCATCATCATCATTATCATCGTGGTCATCATTCTTCATTATCATCGTGGTCATCATCATCATCATCATCATCATCATCATCATCATAGTCATCATGCTCATCATCATCATCATCATCATCATCATCATCATCATTGTCGTGGTCATTGTCATCATGCTCAACATCTTCATCATCATCATCATCATTGTTCATCATTATCATCATCATCATGGTCATCATCATCGTGGTCATCATCATCATCATAGTCATCATGGTCATCATTATCATCAACATCATCATCATCATTGTTCATCATCATCATCATCATCATCATCATGGTCATCATCATCGTGGTCATCATCATCATCATGATAGTCATCATGCTCAATATCATCATCATCATTGTCGTGGTCATTGTTGTCATGCTCAACATCATCATCATCATCATCATCGTCATCATCGTGGTCATCATCATCATCATATTCATCATGCTCAACATCATCATAATCATCATCATGATTGTTCATCATTATCATGGTCATCATCATCGTGGTCATCGTCATCACTCTTCATTATCATCATCATCATCATCATCATTATCATCATAGTCATCATGCTCATCATCATCATCATCATCATCATCATCATTGTTCATCATGGTCATCATCATCATCATGGTCATCATCATCATCATGGTCACCATCATCGTGGTCATCATCATCATCATAGTCATCATCGTTCTTCATTATCATCCTGGTCATCATCATCATCATCATCATCATAGTCATCATGCTCAATATCATCATCATCATCATCATCAATGTTCATCATCATCATCATCATCAACATCATTGTCGTGGTCATTGTCATCATGCTCAACATCTTCATCATCATCATCATCATTGTTCATCATTATCATCATCATCATGGTCATCATCATCGTGGTCATCATCATCATCATAGTCATCATGGTCATCATCATCATAGTCATCATCATTGTTCATTATCATCATCATCGTGGTCATCATCATCATCATCATTCTTCATTATCATCATGGTCATCATCATCATCATCATCGTCATCATCATCATAGTCATCATGATCAATATCATCATCATCATTGTTCATCATCACCATCATCATTATCATCATTGTCGTGGTCATGGTCATTTTCATCTCTATGTCTCTTGTATATCCCCCTCTCTCTCTTTGTGTCTTTAGTACCCCCTCTCTCTCCCTCTACTACCTCTCTCTCTCTCTCTATGTCTCTAGTACCCCTTTCTCTCTCTCTCTCCCTATGTCTCTAGTACCTCTCTCTCTCTCTATGTCTCTATTGCCCCCCCCCCCTCTCTCTCTCTCCCCGTGTCTCTAGTCCCTCTCTCTCTCTCTCTCTCTCTCTCTGTCTCTAGTACCCCTTTCTCTCTCTCTCTCTCCCTATGTCTCTAGTCCCCCGCTCTCTCTCTCTGTCTCTAATACCCCTCTCTATGTCTCTCTCTCTCTCTTTGTCTCTAGTACCCCTCTCTCCCTCTCTATGTTTCTAGTCCCTCTCTCTCTCTCTCTCTCTCGCTCTCTCTCTCTCTCTCGTACCCCTATCTCTATTTCTCTAGTACCCCTCTCTCCCTATGTCTCTAGTACCCCTCTCTCTCTCTCTCCAGTACCCCTTCCTCTCGCTAGTACCTCCCTCCCCCCTCTCTCTCTGTCTCTAGTACCCCTCTCTATCTTTCTTGTACCTCTTTCTCTCTCTATGTCTCTAGTACCCCTCTCTCTCTCTCTCCCTATGTCTCTAGTACCCCTCTCTCTCCCCCTATGTCTCTAGTACCCCCCTCTTTCTCTAGTACCTCTCTCTCTCTCTCTCTCTCTCTCTCGCGTGCGCCCTATGTCTCTAGTACCCCTCTCTCTCCCCCTATGTCTCTAGTACCCCCCTCTTTCTCTAGTACCTCTCTCTCTCTCTCTCTTTGTATGTCTCTCCTGGCCCTCTATCTCTCTCTTCCCCCGTGTCTCTAGGTACCCCTCGCTCTCTCTCTAGGTACCTCTCTCTCTCTCTATGTCTCTTGACCCTTTCCTGCCCTTATTAAATATTACACATAGCTTCCCTTGACCCTTCCCCACCCCTATTAAATATTAGCCATAGTTTCCCTTGATCCTTCCCCACCCCTTCTAAAACATTAACCAAAGTCTTTCCTACCCCCTCTGAATTATTCAAAAATATTTTTTATGTTTTCAATAACGCGTGCGCGTTTTGGTTCACTATAACGCGAGCGCATTTCAGAATTCTATGAGCGGGAATATTTTTTTGAATTCAAATAAAATGCGCCATGTTTTTTAGAGTCAAAACCAATCCGAATCACTTGGTCACATGTCAACCTTAATCCTATGTGTATGGTTTGGTGTTTGCTTCGGTAATACCAAACCTGTGCTATGGTAATCATGAACCAAAGCTAATTGAGTGTTTCTTCCAGTTTCTGAAGAAACCTGTGTTTAACCACTCTTTACAGTATGTTACACACAATCATTTTTGACAAAATCTTAAACACAAATATGCTTTTTTTTACAGATTCCAAATATGTAACTTTTATTTAAAATTATTAATTTTTCATATTTTTCTTCAAATTCTTTTCTCTCCTACCTCCTTATCTCGTGAAACACACGGTTAGTGTTCCTCCTATAACTTTTTCAATTCTTGATCAATTCAAACAAAAATTGTATGGTGCATAAGTAGACACTAACCTCTACGTTCTATCAAAACCCCATTTCATGATTTTTGCATTAAGACCTTCAAAGGCTGCACCCACAAAACACGTACCATTTTCGATGTTTTCTCACTTAGACAATTATAAAAATATTATAAAATTACTAATTTAATTTTTGAAAAATAATGCCGCACTAGTGCTATGGGTTCTCTATATGGATGTCAATTTTTGTAGCTTGATTCGATCATTTAGGCCCTCAAAGGCTGCACCCACAAAAACATATACCTTATAATTTCCCCGAAAAATAAAAAGTGCTTGTTATGAAAAATGAAATTTGACATAGCTATGCAAATTTTCGATACATAAAAGTTATATATTCGGAAAGGTGATTCAATTTCCTACATTTCATGTTTTTTACTCAATGCAAGATATTTTGCATAAGTATCTAAAAAAATCCAAGTAAGTTGAGGGATGCTTGATTTTTCAGGTTTCTATTGCATCTAACGTGCACAAAAAGGTCCCTCATCTTCTTGCACAGGCCCTATATAGAGTGGCCAACATTTTGACATCATTGACGGGGAAGGTAATTGGTAGACATAGATAGTAGTTGACTGGTTCAATTTCTTTAGCCATTCTGATTTTTAATGTTGCAGGGGTGATAAGACGCAGTGAAGAGATGCACATCCTTCAACAGACCGAATGGGTTCCTACCCTGAGGATGATCTATGATTATTTGAGCTTGCATGATTACAAGAAGAACTCAACAGGAAACCCCCAGAAGCACTAACTTTGCATGTGGATGAGTTCGTGGCTATAACCCAGACCTAGGAAGGTCGACATTTATTGATGAACTAATTGCTAGGGGCGATTATTCTACAGGAGCTTTATATCGAAGATCATCTTCCATAAGGAGGAGCCTTGTTCATCCTAGGTTGGAGTCATCAGTATCAACTATGGAGAAATCGATAGGAGCTACAACTCCATCAAGTATCCCTATGAAGCGGTTTCCAGAGGATAGGGGAAGTTATGTGGGGGAAAGAGGAACTGAGGAGAGGTCTATTCTTTCAACGAGAAAGAGGTTATTAAAGAAGAGTGGTTGCAATTTCAAGAAGATTTTGAAGATCAAAAGAAGTAAGAAAACAGAGAGGAAGATGAAATCATGAATAATGAATGCCATCGTGATGAATGTGAAGAAGTAGTAGGGGATAATGCTAATGATAATGGTGACATTCAACATGAAGATACAATTTCTACGCTTCAGTTCCTATTCGACAGGAAACTGGACTTGCCCCTATGAAAAATATTTCACTTCCTGTGTTACCGAATTTCCATGGTAAGTCTACTCAATATCTAGATGAATTCATTTTGGAATTTGATATCCTATGTCGAAACGATGACTATATCTCTAGTGAGTGAAAATTGAAATTATTTCCTACCACCTTGAAAGACAATGTTTTATGATAGTTTATGAGTTTGGGTGGTGAAACTGTTACAACATGGGATAAGGTGAACCAAGTATTTCTTGTGAAGTACCAAGAATATTGCAGGACAAAGGATAAGAGAGAGGAACTATTTAAAATGGTTCAGAAAGATGATGAAGGGTGCATCCATGGAGCTGGGTTACACTTTTTGGCAAGGCACTTTCGGTCAAAACACAAAAACGTGCCTCGATCGAGCAATTTTTAAACTCTCGATCGAAGTCTTAACACCTCGATCGAAGGTTTAACAAACACTTTATCGAGGTTTGCTTAAACCCTCGATCGAGTTTCTGCTAAACCCTCAATCGAGATGTTAACAATAGCTCGATCGAGCTTCTGATATACTAATATGTACCGAGGTTTTAATAGTAGCTCGGTCGAGGGTTTATTATACCCTCAATCGAGGGTCTAATAAACCCTCAATCGAGCTACAGTTAAAAGCTCGGTCGAGGGATTTGAATACCTCGATCGAGGACCTGAAAAACATAGAATTATCCCTCTTATAGGAAAATCAATATTTATCTGTGTATTTTAGGGGTGTAAACACTACCATTCATGGCACATAACTTAGCAGAGTTTATATCCATAGATTCATCACCGAATCCTCTATCCCTTAAGGTATAATGCTTGCATTTTGGCATTTATATGGTTTTTTTTTAATTCGTTCTAAAACTTACACTTAGAAAACCTGACAGCAGCTTTGAAGCAGCTCAATGAAAAATCTGTAGGGTAAAAAATACACATCCAAAAATTTCATAAAAAATGCACAACCCACGTCACATCGGTGCGTCTTCTTCAAAAGGGTATCTTTGGGTTGTCAATATTTTAAAATAGTGAAAAAAATATGGGATGGACACACATGTGTATAAAATGATGTTGAAATGAGATGTGGTCACTTTTGAAAAATAATAAATAATTGTATATTGTGAAATAAATTAACAAAAAAATATGCAGACCACTGTGCATTTTGTGTAGATCATGCTCATATATAAATATATTTTAAATTATTAATGTAATATTGAATTATTCGGGTGGGACACGAGCCACTTATTAACTTCTTCAAAATTTTAAGGTCACACAGTTCATTAAATGTGAAATTTCACATATTAAATGACATCGGAATATTTTTAAAAAATATCATTGGGAAAGCCAACATAATATTCTACAATTTGTTTTTTTACTACAAGTCGAAATTCACATGGCATATATGCATTTTGAGGGCTTCTATCTAGCACATGAGTAAAAAATCAGGTTTTCATCGCCAAATTTGGAACAAAAAGTGTTACACACATTCATAAAATCACCTTGAAAGCTTGGAGACTTCATAGAAAGACTCCTATATAATGTGCAGAGACCGGGCCATACCAATATTGGGAGGGATGCCCTCAAAATTATTTTGTTGCGAGAGATAGATTACTGAGTTAACCCTCTCTTAAATTAGAATAAATAACGATCTCAAGATGGTCGAGTTGGTCTAAGGCACCAGTTTTAGGTACTAGTCTGAAAGGGCATGGGTTCGAATCCCATTCTTTACAGAAATTTTGATTATGGTTTTGGTGAGATTCAATATACTCTTATATGACATATCTTGATTATGGTTTTGGTGAGATTCATAATATCTGAAGTGAATGGTAACATAATATATGAAGTGAATGCTGCAATTTTTTTGGCAAGCAATTTTTTTTCCAATTATATAATATTAATATCTGATGTCATTTAAAATTGTAGATTTGTCCCTCTAGAGTTGCTAGAGGAGGGCAATCAAATTCTATTTTTGGACGTTTTCATACCAAAAGATAATAATGGGTCCTTAGTTGTACTTACATGCATAATCTCATTATTATTTGGCATAGAAGATTACTGTAATTATACGGGTCTTTGATACCACCTTTAGTAAGAATTACAACACTTGTCTTCTGTTAGAATATATAGTGAAAGGTGGAAGAATAGATATAGTGAAAGGGTGAAACGTGGAAGAACGTATGTAGTGAAAGGTGGGTCAAGGGAGTTATTAAAAAATGGAAGAGGCCTTGAAGACAAATCTTAGAACATAATGGATCAAAGGCCACCCTTTTATATATCAAAGGGACTTCCGACATATTGACAAGATCAATCTTAAAGAAATGTGTTAGTGATTTAACTCGGGAGGCACTCCGCATGTGTTTCTCTTGTATGCAGAAGTAACCATGCACTAACTAGGCTACTTTACTTTGTAATGGTGTTTTATAAGGTTTTAAAGTGACTCTTATGCAATGGGACTTTTTATAAATTATTCCTTGTTTTAATGTTATAAAGTGACTATATGAGATAAAGTGCACTTATTTTATAAAGTAAATGGTGACTTTATTACAATTAAAAGTAACCGCTTTTGGAGGGAAAGTTTCTCAACCATTGATCTTGTAAAAAATTTATTTAATCTTGGCCTTTGGATTTAGGGAGTGGGGAAGGTGAAAAGTCACTCTCAAGTTATAAGAGAGAGCCTAGGGTAGTGTGCAAGATAACGAAATCATTTCCAAGAGAGAGCATTTTGGTTGGGTTAATTTTCATAGAGAGAGGGAGTTGTACTTTTCTCAAGTGAGCACAAATCCCAATGATATTTCTTTTCGGGAGATCGCGAGGAGTTGAGGGTCGATAGAGTGGGAACCCCTGTCAACTGGGTTTTGTTGGTTGGGATTGAGCCAACACAAGGTGGCTTCCATTAGGTTATATTCATATTCAAGTTCAGTGCAGGTAGTAGCATTGATTCTAGGTTCAGAGGGAGCTCCTACAACGAACATTGTGATGGATTTGAGGATGGGACATGTTGATGACGGTAGTGAGTACCTCCCTCGCTAAGAGGGAGTGTTAGTGATTTAGCTATGGAGGAACTCCACATCTTTTTGTCTTGTATGCGAAAGTGACCATGCACTAGCTAGGCTACTTTACTTTGTAATGGTGTTTTATAAAATTTTAAAGTGACTCTTATGTAATGAGACTTTTTATAAAGTATTCCCTTGTTTTAATTTTATAAAGTGACTTTATGAGATAAAGTGCACTTATTTCATAAAGTAAATTGTGACTTTATTAAAATTTAAACTAATCGCTTTTGGAGGGAAAGTTTCTCAACCATTAATCTTGTAAAGGAAATATTTAATCTTGGCCTTTGGATTTAGGGAATGAAGAAGGTGAAAAGTCACTCTCAAGTTACAAAAGTGAACCTAGGGTAGTGTGCAAGATAAAGAAAACATTTTCAAAAGTGAACCTAGGGTAGTGTGCAAGATAAAGAAAACATTTTCAAGAGTGAGCATTTTGGTTGGGTTAATTTTCAAAGAGAGGGGGAATTGTATTTTTCTCAAGTGGGCACAAATCCCAAGGAGTTTATTTTTCTCAAGTGGGCATGAATCCTAAGGAGATTGGCACACATCCCAAGAATTTTTCCTTCAATTGGGGCGTATTGTACTGTACACTTCGTACTATACTTGCTGGGCATGATTTTCAATGAGGCCATACAATGTACATACTGTTGAGCATGAATTTTGAGGGGACGTACAATGAAATATTGAATGGGCACGTTTTTCAAGGAGATGGGCACAAATTTTGAGGTAGGGTTGTTGTTATGGAGGTCATACAAACCGTCTTGTCAACTAGGAATGCATACCGAAGTGCTTCATGAAAATCGAGGCACTGGTATAGTCATTAAATGTTGATTTAAATGCTGTTGTAAATTGAAATTTTTGCATGAAAATGTTGCAATAAAATTCTCTTGGATTGGTTTTCCCCCGAGGGGGGGTTTCCAGGGTCATTTTCACCAAAATTTCAGATGTTTTATGGGTTTATCAGTCTGTTGTTTTTATATGTTTTTTTCTGCTGCTACAGGCTTAGTTTCATTTTTTTAGCTTGTTGGGTTGTTGATTTTAATGCACGAGAAGTATTTTTTCTAATGACAAGTTTTAATTCTGAAATTTGGATTTAACTAAGTGATTGACAAAAGTTTGATTTTTTTGTCAATTTTCTACAAAAAGAGGTATTAAGGTTATGTTTTTGCCACCAAATTCTATTGGTTGAATGCTAGATTTTGCAAAAGACCCCACACATCCAAAGAAACAAAAATGATTATACAATATTTTGTGTTCATGTGGAAAACCTTATATTGGAGAAACGTGTTGCTCATTCCAGGTAAGACTTAAGGAGTGTAGACATAATGTATAATTGTTCTTAAAAATAAGGAGTGTAGACATAATGTATAATTGTTCTTAAAAATATGCTTTGGCCAAGCATGCCCGTAAGTCTAGCCTAGACACCATATTTGTATTGAAAGTGTTAATTTTGTTGCTAGAGAAGAACATTATATAAGAATAAAGACATGAGAAGCTATTGAGATAGAAAAGAATCCCGAAAACCTAAAAAGGGACGTTGGAGTCAAGATTAGTAATTGTTGGCATCCCATAATGCATAAATAATAATGTTGGTAGGTCGTATGCTACTTAATAGGTATACAACGATTATTAACGTAGTGATTATTATAAATGTTTGTAACCTCTCTTTATTCACTTTTCCTCGAGTTTCATTCTCTTGATAATGAGCCCAACAATGTGGCTCGAAACGTCGAGATAAAAAACCCATAACACAATGTTCCTCTTCTATATTAAATAACAACCTGCATATCCACCATGAATACCTTAATTAATGTGCTTCTACATGGAGAACTTAAAGTGAGTACCAAATGAATTGCATTCAATGGCGAAACATCCGAGGTTTTTTCAATAGACCAACAAAAGCTAATTATCAAACTTTTAATTTTTCATGGGAATGATATAGTGGAGTACTCTCTAGACACAAACTCCAAATATTTGAATTTAAAGCCAATGATTGGGTACCCTTGTATGTAAATCATTGTGTGAAACCACCAATTATGATATAAGTCATCCAAAGCTTAGTATAAGACTTACTCAAGTATGACTCAACCCATGAACAAATTGTTCCCTTATCCAGTAACATTATTGAATTGGCGCCTTGTTAGAAATGATCAAATAAAGAGATCCAAAATTTGAATTTAATTACACTATTTTGAATTTAATTTTAAACTATTGAGTTAGTCCTTTTTAAAGTGATCGACCAAAAAAACGGGATCCAAAATTTTGTCTCAATCACACTTCAAAATTTAGGCATTTATTCAAGTAATCCAGATATGAAACATTTATGCAAGTTTCCTTGGAAATCATGGATAAGGTGGAAGTTTTAAAAGTTAAGTATAAGTGTAGTTTATACCTTTTTAGAATCTTCTAATAACTTAAGTTATTATTTTATAACTAATATTATTTTAAGACATTGACATGTTTGTTATTAAAATACCGGATAAAAAAAAATTATTTGTATTTGAAACACAAATTATATAAGACCTTAAATGATTCAAATTCATGAGACAATTTTAAGAAGAAATTAATTTAAACTTACGATATCAAAAGTATTTCCATGATTACTATTAAATATCAATATTCTCATTAGTACATCACCACTCACGAGAACTCGATGCAATTATGATCAAATGTATCTCCATGATCACTATTAAGCATAAATATTTTCGAGGTGTACACCATCATTCATGAAAACTCGATGTAATTATGACCTTGTAAAGTTCAAACTATAGCTTTATGAAAAAACATATGGGCATTTTACTTGTATAGGTCTTCAATTTATGTTTAAAAATTTGCATTTTGTTTTTTCTTATTCATTGGGTGTACTCTTCAAAATATCTGATTTTGATTTTGTTGTCAAATAAAGTACAAAATCCAATTCTGCTTCATACATTTTAATTAACCATGTGCATCCGTTGAAAACTAAGGTGGAGACTTTTACATTTACATAGACCTATACCTACTTATATATATAAGAATATTAAGTAATAAACTTTTCACCTAATCTACTCTTTATTACAAATTAAAGCCTAATATAGAAAAAAACAATAATATGGAAGAAAAAGCAATAACATTAACGTCTATATATATAAATAAATTTTTTACCTCATCAACTTTTATTAGTCCGTGCTTCGCAGGGATTATAGCGATCGATAGGTCGACTAAAAATTATTTAATTTTTTTGACATTATGTTGATCAAAGTTTTTAAAAAAATTCACATTAAATCAATTTTGTAAAATATAATTAAAAATACATACAAATTTTTAAAATTAATTTAACTTTTTTCTGATTGGTCAAATATATAGATTTGACATTTTTTCTCTGGTGTGTAAATAAATTATTTTGGTGTGTAAATAAATTATTGAGATATTATAATATCAAAAAATTAAATAAAAATTAAAAATTATACTATCACTGCACAACAGATCCTTTCATTAGAGGCAAAGAGGTTGTGTGGCACAACATTGGTAGCATTATCGAGAACAGCAGCGACAGCTCTGCCTAACCCTACTGAAGCATGACCTTGATGTTGCAAAGCTCGGTGTGAAGCCTCGAGGAAGGCACCCTAATCACTGGGGGACTAGGGGGAACTGGGAAATAATTTCTTTGAAATACCTCACCAGGTACTTTCAGCCTCATTCAAACTAGTACTATTTCGTCAAGTTTAATCCACTCTATTCTTACTAATTTTTCTTACTAATTTAGAAATGAATTTATCTTATTTTAACTGTCTATTTAAACTGAGTTTTACAGTCTATTTAAACTGAGTTTTAGATGAAAATATATTCATCAATTTCTGAAACAACAGAAATACAATATATTTCCTTGCGGGACAACCATAGCTGTTAATATGCTTCAATACCAGAATTTCAGAATAGATTCCCTCCAATTTGCAAATGATACAAATCGATTTCCTATTTGGGTAAAAAAACATTAATAATTTGATGAGCAGAGATGTGTAGAGTTGAGAAAAGAGTTTCTACATTAAAATTCTGCAAAACACTTTCTAGTACTACATATCTTCCACAACATCTGTTTCTAGTTTCTAGTACTACATTTCAAAAAACGTCATGCTAATTGGGCATTGATTCGCTGTTGGGATGGGGACAGCGAAGTATTACGCCATTTACCAAGATTCTATTAAGCCATTTGCCAGAATTCGAATTCCATTTTCACTGTGTTCCATTCCACACTCAAACTGACTTGAATTTCAAAAGAATTAGAATGAGTGTAGGTCATATGGTGCGCTCCACAGTCAAAATGAGATGAGTTTAGAGAAATACGCCATATATATAAACAGGAGTTTAGAGAATTTATATAGAAAATAACTCATATATTGAACATATAAAAAATGCTTTTAAACAAAGCCATTTTGGAGAGGTGAACTTACTGTTAAATGAAGATTATTACAGAAATAGAAGTCTCGTAAAATGTGCAAAGATATTGAGGAAGGATGGTCAAAAGAATCCTAAAAACCTTAACAAGCCAGGCCTTCTCTTCTATGCAAAACCCTCTTGCTTCAGTATTTCATGAGAAATGCCTAACCTTTATATAAAAAATAAACATAAACATAAAACATAAAACATAAAAAACATAAAACATAAACTTATTAGAAGGGAGTAATCAAAACAAAATTTTATCACTTTATAGTTACAAAAACAAACAATCCAAGGTAGAACAATGATGTAGAATCAGAGTATTACATATGTCCACCTACAAATATTTTTTTGTTAGTATACCAGATTATTTATGCAGCAACCGCAAATCTACAGAAATATGTAAAAGGGAGGTGAAAACTGTTATGGCACCATTCCTGCTTATGGTGTCACATCCAATCTATTCTCACCTACCCATCTATTATGTGCCAAATAAAGGCACTTTTGTTGCCCGGACTGCTGCTTCCTCTGTGCGAGCCATGGAAATCCTATAACGTAGTGCCCAGATCGATCGACCAGGGGATGTCTAGTACTCGACGTTGAATGGAGTCCCTTTCTATGCTCCTCTTTCAGTTCGGTGGGTATAGAAGTGGTTCCCAAGATATTTGTGCAGGTGCATTCTAAAAAAAATAAAAAAAAATAAAAAGTCTCTTGCTTTTCAATTATATTAAAAACTATATGCAAAAGGATGAGAGGCTTTCTCGAAGCCCAAAATATTTTAACTTACCATTCCATGTGTCAATTAAACGGGTCAAGAGAGCACAAGTGTCTTCCTACACATGAAAAAAATATATAATAAAGGAAAACATAAAATAATAAATTAAACTTTTGGTTTGTACAGCCATTTTTCCGTTGCGCATCTAATGAAATAAATATATAAAAAGGGGAGAAAGTAAAAAAAAATTTAAACCTTGTAAAAATTGTTCCATGGCCACAACCCTAAAACCATTTCATCAAAATACCAAGAGCACGACCCACAAGAAGACGAGCTCTATGACACCACTCCACAACACTTTCTATCTTCTAAAGGCTGGAGAGGTGAGTAGGATGCGCTTCTGTAGCTCCTTTTGGTCTTTCTTCTCGGGCGGCAGTGCCAAGTAAAACTTTATGCGCCGGCTGAATCTGATGTTGGTTATGGTGTTGTCTTCCCCTATAATTACTAAGTAATTTTTCTTCTTTTATGTAGTTATGGAAGGTATAAGTAAGAGTTCCAAATGCTTATAAAAACACATAAAACAACCTTTGTGCTTCGGTAGTGCTTAAGGCTGCTTAGAAAAAAAAATTGACATTCTCTGCAATTTCCAGGATATGTGCTCTCTATTAGATATGGTTTCTAATATTCTTGGGTTCATTTGATCAAAAGATTAAACTTGTAATGGTTTGTTATTTACCTGAAGTGAGATGTTTTCTAAGTACATCTGACCCATGGAAATTAAAAGGAAAGCAATGCAGGCCTCCCAAAGCCATGACACCGAGCACTACGTCTCTAGACAAAGTCAAACATGGGTCTGTGTGTTCATTCTGTGTAACGGGTGAGACAGTGAGTCAACCCATGCAGGAGTCTGTGGGATAACGCTGCACACCATAAGTGATAATATGTGAGCTTGACAAGCAATGGAAGATCCACGACCTTGGGATCAGAGGGCCGCGTGCCTTCAATAGGCTGCGCCCTCTGATAAATTATTAGAGAGCGTGAGAGCATCAGAAAGGGAGTTGGGGTTGTTAGGCATTTCTGCTAGAAAAAATGAAAATATAATAAATCAGAACAAGTGGCTGGGTAGAGTGCTCATGTAAACCCTAGTTTGGTAGGGCTGCTAGGAGATCAATTCCTTTAGTTAAATTCCACATGCAAAACAAAGATACCAATGTTTCCATACTTGGAATCTCTGCAACGCGCTCCCATCCTTGAGTATCTATGTTGCTTTACAGAAATGCAGCCATAGCCAAGCACTGAATTCTGTCCTCAATCAATGAACCTTTCCCTCCCCATGGGTAGCCAAGAAAGTGCACTAAGCCTTGGATGTTCATGCCCTAAATCCTTTTTTGCAAGGATCAATAGTGTAGAAGTTCTAGAGAGTGGGAAAGGAGGGTTGTGTAGAGGTTCTAGCCGCAGATCCAGCCAGCCCTTGCGCGCCAAAAATAAAGGGGGGAAGGATCCCTTTGCGAAATAAGTCGTGTTATAAACTCAGCCAGGAGTAAGCCTCTCGCAGTTGCATGTGGCACTCAAGCAGCAAACTGGTCAGGTGACTGACCAGCCCGGAGGATGGTAGGTATAGGGACAAATGGTGCTCGGTTAAGTTGTATGGCCTATGTATAGGGACTGACGTGGTAGATACGTGTCTTGTCCATGCATTGCTGTGTCTATTTTCGTTGGTTTATATTAAATTCAAATGAGTAAATTGTCTTCATTCAGTTAAGCCTCATGAGTTTGCTAGCACATGAATAAAAGTTAAAATAAATTATTCACCGGAAATGAAAGACGAATATGAATTCAGAAGTGTTGATAAATGCAAAGATAGCAAAAAAAAAATTATTACTGAGTATCCTGTAAGTACCCTACCCTTCAAGGATATGTATCCTTGCTGGAATCTTTCTATGACCATGGTGACTGTGAATATATTCTTGTAGTAAATCACAAAACTAGCATAGCTAATATAGAACTAGTATGTAAAGAATACAACTTCATACCAAACATAACGAATAGAAGATTGTTAACATCAACAAATAAATATGTACTTGGAACAATTGGTGCAATTGTGACAACGACAAGGAAATTACAGACACAATATATTCTAGAGATTAACGATGACAATATAGAAAATGACAAAGTAATTGTAAGAATATTTCTACCCATCTTTCAAAATATTATTTCTTATTTTTTTAATGCCCATAACAATAATGAAATTTAATATATATGTCTTCTTAAAATATGGTTACAACTATTCTCGACATTTGCAACAGAGTTTGCTTCCATTGAAGAACAAATTTCAAGGAAAGAGTATCCGATGTGAACACACTAGGTAGAGGGCAGTCAACATTTATCATGCCCCTATAGTCAAAGAAGACGCTCAATGATCTAGAAGCATTTCTCAAATCCACAACTCAGGTGAAAAATTGTAGCTCTACAAAATTATGTTATATTAAATATACTTCTTATCAATAAATTTTGACTAAAAAAGCATTTAACAATGTGAAATGGGTTGAAGGCATGTTGCAAGTGTTAAACATATATTCTAATCCCTTTCAACCTAAATGTTACATTACATTGTATCAAATGCAGAAGTGAAATCTCTGTCACCTATTTTCATCGATTAAATTGTCTCATAATTAAATCAAATAATAAAAAAGTGTCATGTACATTGAAAGGTGACATCTTAAGGAAGCTACTGTCAAATTTGATAACATTAAAATGTGAAGATTATGTGAAGCTGCATGTTGGGTGAGTTTTTTGTACATGGGAAATTTATACTTAATCATGAAAATGCAATTCTTAATGCAAAAACAGATCTGGAGGAATGAAAATTCCATTCCTATTTTTTTGCAAAATGAAGTTTCAAATAAAAAGGTATGTTCAAAAACATTTCTTTAAATATTATATATTATTATTTCAAATTACAGAATGCATCTTTATAATCAATTTTATTGTATATTACAAGCACATCAAAAGCTAGACATAGAGATAGAGTAGTTAAAGAAAGAAAGTCCATCGATCATATTTTTGTATATCATGGTTTTCTATCCAACTACAAAAAACACTACAACAAGATTAAAGTGCAGGAGTTTTTTCTGTAATAGATTATATTTTGTCTATATAAAATAGTTCAATCCTTGTACAAGAGAACATAGAACATAAAGACCTAGACATTTTCCCATCTCTTTTGTCATTTCAATATACTTGCATATTTTGTTTTATACTTCTAAAATTTTCTACAATATATACATAAGTTTTTGAATTTTTAAATGTTTCTTCTCCTTGAATGCTTTCGAGCTAAGAATTGTTTAAACTTCATGTGAAGAATGTGATATGGTAAATGACATGCACACCCGTTTTGTTCAGGAAAAGGTTTCCCATGTGTTTGATTTAATTGTGTGTGCTCCAATTGACCTGCTACCTTTGAACTGCAGCCGAGCTACAAGGTCAAGGGAAAATAGCACAAATGCCTTCACCTGGTTTGGACAGTAATCAGAACCATCATTAAAAAAATATTCTCTAGAAAATAACAGTGAAGAAATGGCAATGGACAGTAATAAACATAGACTAGACGGATTTCATCATGAGCATTACATTCCCATGAAAATAAAATCCTTCCCACTAATATTGAGAAAGAAGATGGACCTTTCAAAATTGAGAGGAATAAGCACTTAGTAGCAAGTAGCAAATTGAAAATGAAGGAATTGGAGCTATTCAGATTAAAGCATGAATCTAATAGATTAAGGGAAAACTTAATACAAAATTTTATGTCCTGAATAATAATATTCCAAATTAAACATGTGTTGTGTGTTCACCCTAGATAAGGTTGCCATGAAAGGTAAAAGTAACTGCCAGTTTGACCTAAAGGATCGACTGTATGATCACGTTTAATACCTTTAATTGATCAATTACAATTGCTCACAGTGAAGTCTTGGAATTGAGAGAGTTCACTTTACCAAAGTTGTGTCTCCAGAGTAGTCTTATAGTAAACTGTACAAGGGATGGAATATTTCATCCATACCTCTAATCTCTTTCAATTAAACATGGTCCTTTGGAAACTATCTAATCTACTCTTACATGTTTGTAGTTAGTAGGTAATAGTTGCTTTGGTTCACAATTCAATGAGTTCACATTAACTTATTTAGTTTATTTCAAAAGAAAAAAAACCTTGCTATAATTGTTTATTTTTTCAAATTTAATTTACACTTCCAAGTACTTTTTCAATGGGATTCTAATGAATGGATAAGATTTATGAGCAATAACATAGTCATTTGCAAACTATCTAGTCTAGTCTTGCATGTTTTTAGCTAATTATGAGTCATTCTTACCTTGGTTCATAATTCAATGATCTTGTTATAAATCTATGAAGTTTTCAACATTTTTCATTTTTCTACTAGCTCTAGTTAACTTAATGTGCAAAATCTTATTTTCAAGCAACATATACATTTTCAAATAGAATTCCTTTATAATTATTGTAACTATTAAGTTCTTTAGAATTCGAATTTTGTAGTACATCTCCTATTTTCTTTATTTCAAATTATGTCAACAAAACATCTATCTTGCTTCATTATATTGACCCTATATAACAGTCTTAATATTAAGCTCTACAACTATATTATATATTATAATGATATTCTTTATTGTTACACTCACCTACTTCTAAACATAATCTCAAAGCAGGGACTAGCTGCTTTGCAGCTATTTACCTTTACAAATTAAAACACAGCATAGAAAAAGCAATAACATTAAGAACTAAGACATAAAGGGGAATGGGCATATGTGTTTAACCATAAATATTGCTTTTATTTATAAAATGTGGAACAATAAAAGATAATGATTAATGTTATCAATAAGTTTCAATTTGTCAAAACTTGAAATAAAAACATTAATTTGTATACAATTAAATGGAAAAAAAGATAAGAAGGCCAATCATCTATATACATAACTTGTATATACAAAAGCATGAAATAATTACTATGAATGACATGATTATGTTGAGCATAGACATAACTTACATAATAAAAACATGAAAACATTATTACAAATGATGTGTTCATGTTGCTTTTGCAAACTTTCAAATGGTTGACATTGTAACATCTCTATATTTGTGATTCAAAAATTAAAATTTGAGATTTTCTATAGTTAAATGAGTTACTAAGAATAAATTGTTCATCATGGACAACTTATTTAAGTGTTATGGTTAACAATAGTTAAACATGGTCAACTATATCCAACTATGGTCATACACGATTAAGCACGGTCAACCATGTCCAACCATGGTATACATGGTTAACCACAATCAACTATAGTTAAACAAGGTCGACTGCAATGGATCAAATTCCTCAAAAGAGAATAAAATAACTAAGAGAGAGTAATCCATGCCTTAATAATGAACAAAAGAGATGAATAAGAAGCATATGTTGATTTTTATCATCCGGATCGAACAATAACTAGAGGGAGTATATATCACTTTTTTCCTCGTTTAGCGGGACATATATAATGATAGCCCGATGAAGCGCTTACCAATTATCATGAGGAGCAGAATGAGAGCCATTCCCCTAGCAGGTTAAGCAATCCATTAAAAAAAGAGGGGGAAAAGTCTCCCTTTAGAGTGTACTAAATACACAAGATGAGATGAGATGATTATACAATTGAATCTTCTTTATTGTAAGTAGGAGATGAAGTGATTATTATGTGAACGGACACTGAGTCAACCTAACAATAACTAAAATAATAATAATGAATTCCAGGGCCTTAACATAACCCCCTCTTTAAAATTATATTTGGCCTCAAAGCTTGAAATTGATGGTGTTTCTTCATGAATTGTTCATGTTTCCATGTAGCTTCTCGTGGAGGCATATTCTTCCACTTTATTAGGTACTCCATACTGGTTCTATTTTGAAGAGATAGATAACATCTATCAATAACTCTTTCTAGTTCCAAAATCAACTTCCCTTCTTCATATAATTCTAGTCGTTCTGTTTGTATTGTTATAGTATGTCCCAAAACCTTTTCTTCAAGCAAGATACATGAAAAACCTTATGAATGTGGGAGGAAGGAAAATTTAACTCATAGGCCACTTCTCCAATCTTGCTAATAATCTTGTAGGTTCCATAAACTTTTGGAGTTAATTTTTTATTTTTCTTTTGTTTGAGAATAGATGGGTTATAAGGTTGTAATATCAAATATACATATAAGTATTAAATTGAGCACATAGATCTATGGACAAAAACACAACTCACAAGATAAATCACACAATTTACTCAACAATTGAAAAATGAAACAGTACAAAAATGGCTTGCAACTGTGAAGGCTTTCATTAATAAAAAAGTAATTAGATGATGAATTGCAATGTAATACAATGGCTAAATAGCCACATGCAATTCGAATTGATTAGACTCTAGTTGACTGTAGGTAACTAAGACCTTGTCTAAATCATTATCGAAGGACTCAATAGTTAACTGGCCTTGTCTAAACCATTATCGGAGTTCTAAAACACAACTCAAGTGTCTAATTTAGTGTTAACTAAGGCTAACTGACTATGGTAGGTGAGGAATGTGCATCTCCTGCATGCAGCCATGCAAACCTAGTGCTAACTAAATGTAGAGGACTAGAACTAAATGTAACTGACTCCTAACTCAACTTGACTAGTCACTAACTGAACTCAACTGATGAAGGTTGGTATCGACACTCCCAGTGGCTCCTAAATTGTAGGGATTGATCTAGGAGGCTCCTAAACTGATGCATGCAAGCGCACTCAGTGGTAGTAGGCCTCAATTAGTGTTCCCCACACTTTAGTAACTGGAACATGTGCTCCAATTAGGCCAAGTGGACCCAATGGTGCTAGTGACTAAAATTAGACTAGATGGACTCTCGATTTAGACATGACTCCTGATTTAGACATATGACCAAATTGGACAAGAGAGGATTAATAATCGTAACAATAAGTCACCCTCCTTAAATTGTCTTTCACTTCTATATTGATCTATTTTTTTCTTCATCATGTTTTGGGCCATTTGAAGGTTTTGTTTAAGATTTGCAAAGTTTCTTTATCCTTTTTAATGTGTGCATCCATTTCCTATACTTTGGAATGATCCTGCAAAAAGGATGTAATAGTAGGATTTGGATAACCATAAAGAGATTCAAATGGAGTCATCTTTGTGGATGTGTGATAGGTGATATTATACCATCATTTTTCTAAAGGAAGCCACTTGACCATTGATACTGATTGTCCTCAGAAAAAAATCGCTATTATATTCTAAACATTTGTTAACATTTTCTAGTTATACATTTGTTTGTGGGTGCTCTGTTGAACTCATAGGAAATGTTGTTCCCATTATCTTCAATAACTTTTTCCAAAAAAATCCTGTGAATTTTGGATCTCTATCATTAATGGTTACTTTAAGGAATCGAAAAAATCTATGAACTCCCTTCACGAACACTTCAGACACTCGGTTTACAATATATGTACTTTAATTTCACAGAAATGAGCATATTTTATGAGTTTAACCACAACCACAAAAATTACATCTTTACTGTGTGGTTTTGGTAAACATGTAATGAAGCCCATTGATATCTCTTCCTTTATTTGATCAAGTGTAAAGGTTGAAGTAACCTTGGAGGCTTGATTGTCTCAACTTTATTACTTTAGAACACTTAACACTCTCTTACAAATGTTTGAATAAATTTCTTCATTCATCACAAAAAAAAAATGTTTTGATCATTTGATAAGTTTTAAGGAAACCTGAACATCCTAGCATCATAGTTATGATACTCCCTTAATATTTGTTCCATGGGGTCTTCACTTAGTGAAATCATGCCATAGCATGTTCGTTCATGGCATATGAAACAATACCTCTATTTTCAAAAAATATTGGAAAATACCTCCCAAAATCATTTTTTTTAACCCCTTCCCAATATGCCTTCCCAATTAAAAAAAACCCCTATTTTCACTGTATATTGCATATATCAATTTTTTCATTTACATTTTTTATACCCCTTTAGATTTATACCTAGTATATTGACATGATACTCGACATTCATTCTTTTCCCTCAACATGCAAAATAATTATTCATAAGTGTGTAGGGTTCCTTAACAATGAACTAAGGCTACTCCCTCTATGGTCGTTCTCCTCTTTGTTCAATAAAATGAACTTTATGACCACCCCCCCACACAAAGATATGCACTCCTCTCCTTGATCTATGGGATATGAGACCTTCTCAAGAGGCTAGCCACCCCTTGTTGAAATACCTAGCACATGATACTGATGGAAACAAGGAGAACAAGAGAAGAAAATAATATTCCTCCTCATTTATGATGATTCACTTCGAGTGGACATGCATGGACCATGAAGACTATGAGTAAATGACCCATATTTACCTCTCAGTTTTCAGGTATAATCCACTACAACCTTTGCCATATGGTGTTCACTATTAGCCTGCATGATAGTATATATGTTAGTATAAATTTTGAGTTCCTTACTTCTTCTACAACAAAAACTTACTATTTAGTATTTTTCTTTGACCATAAGATTAATGGATTGCTTGAAAACTGAAATAGAGCGCCATATCTAGCAGCTTAAAACATTTTGAGAGTATATGAAATCAGATATGTGTATAGCTGCAAAATGTATCCTAACATATAACAACTTCAGTATTGGAAGTTGAAAGAAGGAAGACCACTTAGTTTTACCTCGTGAAAAATCTAGTGAGCTAGTTTATGCTTCATCTCATATACTAAAAGGCTAAAGCTTCAAAAAAATTCAAAAGGTTTAGTAGATTAGGGATGTTAAGTAAATTGTTTTGACAATCCTTTAACAAATATTCATTAGCTTTAGTTTGGTAATTGGTGACCCAAATATTTTTTGAAGGGTTAGTACACGCCTCAAAACTCACCAGATCTAGCTATCTATCATTATATGCAATAAATTTTCATGATAATTTATTATTATTATGTTCAGCATGGACTTCATCCTTAAACAATGACTTTTATCTTTCACCTTGCTATATCGTTTGCAATATCCCTTGCCATCCAGTCATCAAGCTTCCGGAAAACCTATTCATACCTTTCATGTTCTTGTAAAGCTAATCCATAAACAAATAAAAAACATACAACATAGCTGAAAAATTCCGATTCAAAATTCCAAAAGATTGAGCATTAGTTAAACATATTAATAATTCCAAAAGATTATGAATTTTCAATATAATAATTTATAAAAATGTATATCATTGCACCTTCTCCCAATCATTTTGGTGACTTGGAATCCCATTACACATCCATGATTCATGTAAACTTTTACAAAATGATACATAATACAGTTCTGCGGTACTCAATGACAGTTGAGGAAGGCTAGCTTCCCCCAAAGGAAAGGAAAACCAACAAATTTATATTGGTTAAATATTACTATACACCTCATGAGGATTCTTGTTGACTAGTGGTGATGTGGTTGATCAATTTTTCAGATAACATGCAGTGCCAATAGCTTCTGTCGAATATTCATGTGCTATCCCTGCACTATTGAGCCTACACCTCCCCTCTGTAAGGAGGCAATCCTTTAGGTGTATAAAAGATGTGTATATGTTTAGCTCCACTTGGAGATCCAGATAGATTTATGGGGTGGTTTCTTCCATAATATGTATGGCGTGGAATTGAGTGATGAAGAGTGGTTATGGCATTTTCTTGGTGTTTCTTATGGTTTTATTTTTATGTATGCATGAGGGTTGTTTATTACATTTTCCAGGGATAGTTTGAAGGCATGTTTACAATCTGAAGAAGGTCTGAACATTGTAACTTCCTATAGCAGCGTGGTCATATCTTCATGGTAGTTTATGGTCAATTCTAAGTAGTGTATTTGAGGCAGCCCTATTACAGCAATGAGGATCAGAGGTTGTGACCCATGGTTTTATAATCATCCCACTTGAGCTTCAATATACCTATAGTTTTCGTGATCTTGGCCCTAGACCTTTGTTTGAAGAGAAGATAGGTATGAAAAAGGCACTGGTTGACTATATCTTTAGAAGGTTGTGATGGAATTTAGAGGCAGTTCTGTGGTACTTGATGACAATTGAAGAAGGCTAGCTTGCACCCCAAAAAATGAAAACCAACAAATTTATATTGGTTCCCACTATAATAGATTCCAAACCTTCCCTAAGATGACTATCCAAACATGATACTAAATGCCAAATTCTGATATGGAAGTCACCAATTAACCCAAGTAAATAAGATAAGATAATTTTATTAGTGTCCAAGAAATGACCACAAAAGTAGGTCAATGGAACTGTCTAGTCTCGTGTCGTAAATACAAAGTGGGAGTGCTAAGATGAATCCTATAAAATAGCACTACATAATCTCCATTAAATATCCTTACCCAATACTTCCTTCTCCACAAGGAAGAGATGACCAATAATCATACCCACCACTTCCTTCTCCACAAGGAAGAGATGACCAATAATCATATGATGTTTCTTTTACTCATTGTTGTCTTTTGAATTTGTTGGCATGGGAAATAATGCTATGAGCTACAAAGAAATGCAAAGGCAAGAAAAAATATCAAAGTAGGGTGATAACCATGGAAATAAAAGAAAACTAAAGATATTATGAGCAAGCCACTGAACCCTTGATACAACCTCGATAAGAAATGTCTTATTTTACGCTAAATTTCTAAGCAAAGACAACCTTTGATAATTAGTAGATGCGATGTGGGATAATTTCTATTTAGAATTTTGAAACAAATGTATCATTATCACGGTTATAAATGAATGTTACTGTACTTTGTATTTTAGACCTTTGAAGGATAATACATAATGAAATTATAACAACATTGTTTTCTCTCAATCCTTCTAGTATTCTTACAAAATCTGAAAAAGGAGTTAAATTATTATCTTTCATGTGAAACCAATAAAAATATAATCAACTTAATGAACAAAAATCAAAGGAAAGAGATGGTTGGTTTACCAATGATGCTTGACCACTTGATTCTCGATGTTAACTATGTTTTACATCAAGGAGACAAGGCAACTATTTACAACTAGGGTACTATATCGAACTTGATGCAGATGGGAAACATAGGTACAAAGAAAATTGACTACTAAGGGATACTGTTAAACCAAGGGAATTGACATCAATGTAACAATTGCAACTAGAGCAGTCCACATCTATTAAAACATTTCTTGCAATAATAGTTAAAGACCTTTAAGGGCATGAAAATATTTTGACACTGGACTCTTTATTTCTGGATGGACTTAGACTGGGAAGCTCTATGCAAAATGCCAAGCATGTTTCAAGCACAACCACCAAAACAATGATGGCATGCTCAGACTTGGAAGCATTATTTATGAGCTTATGTATCACAAAGAATGCAATTGTTTCTTACTTCCAAAACTTATTTTTCTACTGTTCTTCCCTCTGTTCCTGATCAACCACCCATAAATGCAAGGTAATGTATAATCATTTTCGTTGTTTTTGTTTTTCCCGCTCCACTTCCTCCAATGACCATGATTGACTGGATTTTCCCCTCGGTGACCATTGCCCTGTGTACAAAAAATTAAACTTAATGTAAGGTTGACATCCCTAAGGGTGGTTCAGGATCAGGTTTCCCATTGCCAGTCATGTCCACATTTAGCTATAGAACCTATGTTGTGTATCATTTTCATGTTTTGATTACTTACAGGCACAAATACCCTATAACCAATAGGTCAAGCCCATTTTTTATTTTATGCAAAGAAAATGGTTTATCCATTTAAGATACTGTATGTGTGTATTTTTTCCAGCAAAATGAACGAATTCAAATACTACAAGATTCAGGATAGTACCTATAACAAGCATCTTCCACTGCAAAAAGATGAGGACTTAGCTCTCCAAAAGTTGCACCCTTATATTGTTCCATCATGTGGGTATTATACAAGTGTGGAAGTCTTCTCAAAGGATTGACAACAATCAATATATTCCCTGTGTATGTTTTTCAACAACATGTTGTTCCATTAGACCATAATACCTATAAATAGTTCTAAAGTACCATTGGAGGAAAACAAGAAAGTACTTCTGAAAAGTGAAGACATTTTGCTAATTTAAAATCGGATATTTTAGGGATTTTCTGGTGACAACCACATGTATTGCAGAGCATATACATTTTGATAGAGTGCCCAAATTTCCGCTAGACCAGTGTCAGTAGATGCAGAATGACTACAACATTTCGTACTTGGAGTCATAGTTGAGATTCTGATCAATATTGAGGAAGTTGTGGTCATTTCAAATTTGTTGACTTTAAACCCTAAGAGCACAAATGAACTCCATTGAGGAGTAAGTTACCTCTTCAAAACCTTATTTTTGGTTGTGGGTTTTCTTCCAAGCAAGATGTTTTTTTACAGGAAAAGTTGATGGTGAAGAATTCGTAAAGAGTTTTGAGGAACAAAATCCACTCACATGGAAAACCTGGACTACGCATGTATCTAAGGGGTGATGTTGCCATATCGTGGAAGTCAATTGACATTGACGAGATGCTAAAACTTTCGGATGAAGAATATGAAAAAGGTATTTATAGATATGTGGTCTCATGGAAAGAAGGAAGGATAAAGAGAGCACTAGGGGTTTATTTTCATTTCGAAACTTCCTACTACATGTTCATGGATGTGTTCAACAGGAGAAGGTAATTAAAGTTGGAAGGGCATTGTCCCCTAGCACATTAAAGGTAGTAATTGAAAATTCAAGAACTGAATAAGAGTGATCAATGGACCAAAATTCACACGAGAAACTCATTAAGAAATTGGAAAATTTATCCATCAATTTAATTTACTAAACAGTAGTAATGAAATGGTCCTAGTGACAACAAAGAAATAATACTTTCGTATAACAATTTAAAAAAGTAGTAACTTGAGAACTAAATAAAAGTGATGATGGACCAAAATTCACATGAAAAACTCATTAAGAAATTGGAAAAATTATCCATCAAAATAATTTACTAAACAGTAGTAATGAAATGGGTCCTAGTGACAACAAAGAAAGAATACTTCCATATAACAATTTAAAAAACCAGTTACGCTAAAATAAAATTTAGAATGACTATTAAAGGAAAATACATTATCATTGCTATTGACCTGTCTGAAAGCAACAATTACATGAATATCAAGTTGGCCAATTCAATACAAACCCCAAAGACAAGCATAACTGAAACAAGTCAATACCACTGTAAGTAATCAGCAAAAGACATACAATTTCAAAATCTAGCTTGATTCTAAGAAACAAGTCTTAAAAAGGAAATACAAATAAAAAAGGATAATATAAGAGTTCAAACAAAAATCAAGTCGTTCAGATTAGATTTTTCAAAATGTGTATCCATCCCAGGGATAGTCAACATGATAGGCACCCTCTTGTCCAATAAACACAACTCACTAAGTTAAAATTTCAATAAAGAAAATATAAAACTAAAACTACAAACACTGTTTTAGAAAAAAAAAATAGTAACAAAAACAAAACTTCAGCAAGGAAGGGTTTTAAATAAAAGGGCCTCAAACTGGGTAAAATTATGATTAAACTGACAAACTAAGAAATTGAATGGTTTTTGTAAACATGCCACTGATAATTGTATCAGTGAATGCAAAAAAGGATATGCATTTGTGACTAAATTGAGCATTAAGTTTCTTCAAAACAAGATTTTGAAATCACAATTACTAAATCATGTTAATAAAAACATTTACAAGTCAACATGATAGGAATTTGGTTTCCCAGAAAAACAAATTTCAAGACCAAATGCATGGAGGTGCAAAGAAGAGGGCACTCGTGAGTCATGCCTGACCCATGAAAAACAGAGAAATGTTTCTCATGAGCATGGCCCTAAGAACCAAACACATGGAGGTGTAGAGATGAGGGCACTCTTGAGTCATGCCTGACCTAAGAAAGACAATCTTTCTCATGAGCATGACCCTCAGAATCATATTAATCATTACACAATGTCAACCATGAATCATTCACAATTAAACAGAGCATTAAGGTATTATTACTCTCTTTTTCATGTGCTCTAGAACAATTAGAAAGTTGCATGGATAAAGCATCCACTACATTAACTATAAGTTTGACCTCGGTGAAAAATGTCTCTAGAGGACCCATAAATAGTCCAGACTGTCTTCAGTATTTTGGTTACCAGTGTGCTAGAAAGCTTCCACGAGTGAGATTACTTCTCAATAAAAAAATATAGCAGTTGCCTATGATCTGAGAACACATAACCTACAGTAGGTTTAAAATCCATTTTCTCACAACTTTGACCTGTAATTTATGTAGTTTGATTTCCTAATTGTTCAAAACATTACAAACCTCGCCTATGCTGCATGGATACCTACACCCAGGGCTACGATGCCCAAACCCGTCCCACCTTCCCATCTCCTGTACTAGATTAGAGAATGGGTACCTCTGACAAGAACCTAAATAAACCAGGTTCTTTAGTGAAAAACCCAGTTCTTCACAGCAATTAAGTGGGGACTTCATCCTGAAATGGGTACCCAAACTCTAGTTTTAGGTTCTTTTCAGTACTGCAGGTGGGCGTCCTCCACAAAAAAATCAATTTTTAATTTGGAAAAAGCCCCAAAACAGAAAGCATAGGATGGGACTGTCCCCGAAACCCTAATCCTTTACTTACCCCACACTCTCATGCACTCAAAAGAGAGAATCACCCTCTCATTTTTACCATTTCATTTCATTGTCTAGGTTTCTGAGTCTAAACAATGCACTATTTTGAGAGGTGTTTAGTCAGTTTTAGTAAGGATTTTGCTCACTAGTATTGCAGAGCTTTGTATCATTTATTAAATTCCAACAACAAGTGTGATTATGACACCAAAGGTTTTGTGCAGGATGGTGATGTGAGTCAGTGTTCAAATACCTACCTGTATGCATCTTTTTCCAGTATACTTGATGTGATAAAAACCCATTGTCCTTCTTAGTGACCAATACATCCAAAAAAGACATGCAACTAAATTCCTCAATTTCCCTAGTCGATTTCATGTATGTAGATTTCCTATTGGGATCCTCTTCTTTGACTTCTCTGATTAAGTTAACTACTAAAGGGGATGTACAATAATGATCTCACAATAAATGGTCTACCAATCTGACATCTTGGCAAAACTAACCTCTTCTACTATTTTAATGAGGAAGCCATAGGCCACAAGTTCAAATCAAGTCAAGTATTTCATGAGTAAAGCCACTATTGTGGCAGGTGCCTGAGCCACCCTCCATTTGGATATTCCAGGGAAGAGGGGGGATCCCACAAGATTTTCCTTGGAAACAATATATATATATGGTCAAATTCTTTTCTTATATTTTATTATTTACATTAAGGATTTTTTACATTTTGATTTATAAGCATAGATGTTACACACCTCACTCATACTGGGCTATAAAATGTACCTCACTTTTCTTTGTGTAATTAAAAATTCCATATGTATCCCATGTGACCAATACGGAGTAGATTTAATCTTGTTTATTTAGGAATAGTTTATAGCTCCCACATAAGAAACGTGCATACCAATTAACCAAGTGTAAGTTCAGTTCTATTTACCTATATCTACACAACTAGTTACAATCATTGTATCCAACAAATTATGCTTTGGATGGCTGGAGCTATATCATTGTCTACCAATAAATTATAACATTGTTCTTAGGGCATTCTAGGCCGGGTTGGAAGAACTGAAAGGGGCATAATTATATAATGCAGAGAGAAACCCACTAGCCTCCAATGTAAACATCCTTAATTTTGCTCCATAAATTCAGTTAATAGTAGGATAATTATCCCTAGTCCTATAAAATCAATACAAATATGTAATCTCATTTGTTGTCGTAGATATATTCCCCAATTTTTTGGCATTTACTTGCTTGAAAATTGTACTCGTGCCAAAGCCTTCATATCCAAATAAATATATAATTTGAATCTTTTTCTACTCCAAGTATTCTGGGACAGATATGTTGGAATGATTATATGTATCGTGTCTTGAGCCATGGTAGTTCCTCCGTGGAGTGGGAAATGATAGTAAAGAGTATATCAACCCTGTTAATGCCTTCCTAGAAAAGAGTCAAACCCGACTGCTTCAAACTAAGATCCAAAGACAATATATTTTTTGATTACACATTAAAGAACCCACGAAAGATTAAAAATAGTGCAGAGGGAAATAAAAATTAGCCCTAAGTAAATTTAAAAGCAAGATTTACCTTGCCCCATATGTTTCCTTTTATATTATTCTGACCTTCTTCTTCATATGATCCATTTGCATACACCCAGAAATGAGTGTCACATTGGCAATGCACCCCTGTCAACTATACAAGGCCCAAGATATCACCAGTATTTATTACTCATCAAGATATCACCAGTAATACAGTGCCCATTCCAAATGCAAGCACAAGAGATGCAGACTTGTTCATGGATCGATTCTGTTAAAAGTCACATTACAGAACATGGAGCATTTCGATTAGAAATTAAGAACATGAAAAAAACCCTAGATGTTATATGCATCAATAGAATCGAAATGCTCATGAACCCTAATCATTGCAAGTACTTTAACCTACAAATGCACACCACTAATAAAATAAAATAGTGAACACATATTTCTGAACACTCAAAACAGTATTTGTACTTTCTATTAAACCTAAATGTAGATTTCTTTAACCAATTTAGGAAAAAATTTCTACAAAAATTTACCCATTTTCCCGAAGAAGAAGAAATTTGTTATCAAACACTAGAACTCGTACTGCTTGACCACTAGCTTGGGATTCAAATAAAGGCTGTAGGGAGATATTATCTGCACCAAAATCTCATCATATCAGGCCATGTCGAAGGGATTTTAACAAAATGTATAATTTACTTTTACCAAATGCATAATTCCAATTATTCTATCAATTATTCTAGCAAGGGAGCGTGGTATTGAGTTCTTTTAAGCATGTTTATGTTAGCAAATGACAGTAACCTGTGGAGGAAGCATGCCCTAGATACTTATACAAATCATTTTTGCAAACAAGTTCACATAACATCTATACTAACGGCCTACGGCCCATCCTCCCTGGGTAATCTTGGTGTTGTCACAAACTTTTTTGGCTGGTTATAAAAATGTTCATATTACACTTTGTGGAGTGAAAGATGTAACAAGACTTTGAAAGATTCCCCAATTCCCAAGACTGTAGGAAAGAAGGAGGTGACCTGGATAGCTATGACAGACGAACTCTGAAGTACAAGTCCCCTAAGAGATAAGGAAGGCCTCCCTAATGTATAGGGCAAGGAACCACTGATTAGAGTATCTGAAGAATGTCAATAAGGACCAGTCTGAATCCCACTGCTACTAGCAAGGGTGTTTCTACTGATGATTTTGTTCAGTAAGCTAAATCAACTAATCAACTAATTTCCTGGCAAGTTAGACAAGTCAAATTCAATTCCCATCATACTTTAAATGCCAAGTGTCATATACCATAAGAAACACAGGGATTAACACCAACTTGACCTCTCTTACTTCAATGGACAATCAACACTCACCTTATGTCAAAAAACAAATCTCAATAGAAAATAGATCAACATATGTTATTTATAAGTAAAAGTTAGAACCAAAATTAGTCTTGATATGTATGCAAAATTACCTGCATTAGTAGTGAACCAAAAATTCTAATAATGTAACTAACTCAAAACAGTGTATCTTTCAGTCTAATGAACGGAACAGTCATGCTTATGCAGCCTACCATCCAATTTTTATTTAAATATAAAAATTCAAACTTTTTTAAAAGGCGAAGCACCTACAAGATTACAGTCAATATAAAGTAGGAAAGGTGCACTTGCATGAACCAAAAAAGTGATGCAGTTAATATGCATGATGGTGCCTAGGAAAATTTTTTGTGACAAAGAACTTGCAGTCTAAGAATTGACATTGCAAATATATGTCCTACATATTATTCTTTTGATTTCTAAAAAGAATATTAAATATCTTAAATGTTTTTGTAATTGCATTTCACAACCTTCTCTTTTCAATATAAGCAAACTCTTGATTCAACAAAGAGAACTCACTCTGCTAAAAAAAAAGGGATATGAATGCTTTGGTGCAAAGATCTCGAATCAAAATGGGATGCACCATGAGAAAAGCACAATATGATGTCTAGAAACTAGATAAACACCCATTCCTGCCAGCTACCTCGCCAATAATAATAATGATGATCGATCAAACAGAAGAAAAATAGTATGGTAAAGGTAAAAAAAGGAGAAAATCATGGCTTTCTAGTTCTCTACTAAGTGGGCTTTTCCCCATCATTGTACAAATTAAAAATTGAAACCACAAGCATGTAAACCTGAATTTATCATAGATGTATCTCCTATCTTCAAAACAGACAAGCCTACTTTGCCTGAGACTCAATATATATAAGAAATGTTGAATTCTTTTACTGTAAATTTGGTTATCAGCTCAAGTCCGTTTTGTTGTTGGATAGTAATATCCTTTTGTTTCAGGGATGGCTTTATTTTCTCAGTTCTGCGGCCTGCCATATCTTGTCCTGCCCATTTTTACAAATGTGAAACAATGGGATTATTAAGTTTTCCATTTTAGGCATGTAAAGATACACGGACTGCATTTTATAATTTTATTTTCATCCAATCCATTTCCATTTGTTAATATTATGTCCCAATCGCTGAAACTGACTATTTTTAGTATTCTTATCTAATTCTGTTGTATCTTGGAGTTGTTTATATAGTCACTTCATTTAGTTACCCTCGATCTGGGAAACAACTTCATGTCCTTGCAATGATCTTCACATTGAATTGCTTCATCTTGAAATGTGGTTCTTGATAGAAAGAATATTTAAATCATCTACTTAGAAAATCTTGGGCTAGTTAAAACTATGAAAAAAAAGTCATTATCTTCTATGGCAGAGGAAATCTCCATTACATCATCCAGTGTTTTAATTTATGTTTGAATATCGTAGCAGCAGTTGTATACATCAATATGCATATCATTATTTGCAGTTTGCACTCAGTAGTGGCATAGTTTGCCCCTATACCTGCTTAGTTTTAGTAAGGCTTAGTTACAAATCAATATTTAAGGCTTAGTTCTAGTATTTTTTTAATAATTTTTTTATATTTTTAATATTTTTTATTGTCATTCGCAACCCACCATTTCTTGCGAATTTGGGGGAAACCTCTAGACGTATCCGACACTCATACCCAAGTTCCCAACATTCCCATGTTCCAGAAACTTGTGCAACATAGCTAATATCTATCGGTAGGCTAATATTACTCATTTGCAGAAAAAATTGCAGAATAGAAGAACTAATTGATTCCTAGCAAAACTTTCACCCCCCTACCCCCCATTGCCCCTGAGAATATTTTTTTTTAATTTTTTCTATTATTTTCACTTTTTACAATCCCTACTTGGCACTACTTAGAAAATAAATCAATAAATTTAGTATTTACATTACACAATCATGAATATACATCAAATGAATTATTATTTTTGGCATTTTATTTTATTCTTATAATTTTTGAAACGTCCCCTCGTCCCCTTCCCCCCCTAAAATTTCCCTAAAATTTGGGATTGTCTCCACACATCCCACATGTGTGTTTCCGTGGCCCCGTGCCCCCTATCCCAAAAACTTGGGGACACATTGCTTTTATCTTCGAAGCAATAATATTGTGTAAAAAACTCATTTATATCAATGCATTTTTATGTGCAATTACTAAAACACCAAATGCAACAATAGAGGCAAATTTATTATCAATTGGCAATGAAAAAATGACAATAAATTCACGAAAAATATTCAAGTATTTATGCACCACATTGCTGCACATAACCCAAAAATTGTATTAATTCTCCACATTGATGCAAACATGTAACATCTGGGTCAAGACACAATATTATGAGAGTACATGCATTACAATGGGAAAATTTCTATGTGATTTATATCTATCCCTGAGAAATACAAAAAGTGATGTAGTTACGCTTGAAAATAATCCAATATCAACAAAATACACATACTTTCTTGTTAAGAATTTGTAAAACTCCTTTAAGGAATTTAAAAAACAAAGGGAATCAGAAGCATACTTGTATAGGTGTTTTAATTAATTCCTTTCCAATCAAGGTTGCAGTGAATAATTTCCAGAATGGAACTGAAAGTTGCCCACACATGATGCCTGCAAGATCAAACAAGGGATTTGGTACCTGCAATTTAAACATAAGAAATCAAGCTATTGGAATATTTAAAAGAAAATAAGAATGATGAACAATGGTAATTACATTGTACATTCCAAACAAACATCCAGTGTGAAGGGGTTGCACTAGAACTGATGCACATTTTTTTGCAACCAAGACATAGTTTACACCATGTAGTGTCAGATGAAATATATTTTTAAATTGGATACAACTGAGAATTTACAGCCTGGGATTCACCATGCAAACATGGGACTACTTACATCCTATGGCATCATTTCCATTTTTTCTAATCCTTATCCTCTAACAGCTCAATCAAAACTTAGTTGCACACCACCATTTAAAAGAAAAAGTTATGTAGATGCCATTTGATGTGGCAAAAATTGTAAGCACTAGAATATATTTGTCACAATATCAGCCATCCATTTAGTCATATAATCGTGATACTATTATCATTATAAATATGCATACGATGACACCTGTAAATATAACATGATTTGAATCTATGCTACAAGTGCATATACAACAAGTAAAGTCTAACTAGCACAGCTGATTCAATAGCCTTCATTAAGAAATCATGATACTTATAGATGCAAGGACAAGAATAGTAAGAAGTTAATATGTTGGGACTTTGAGACGTTCCGGCACTTCAGACGCGTGATCCAAACTGACAGATATCCACTTCCCTCAATATGAGAAGCATCCAACACCTCTAGTTCTCCCAGTCTCTTCCCTGACAAGTGTGCTACAAGCAACTTCCCATGTAAGTTCTACATCTCCTAAAGATGCTTAAAGCACAGGATATAAATTATGAGGTTAAAGCATCATCAAGTATTTAAATTAAGAAAGAGAACCCAATTCTACAAAAGAAGAAACCGAAGGTAATTTTCATAATCATACACGTTAAGTTTGACTGTTAATTTGTCTGGAAAAACATCTTAGAAAAATCCCATCTCATTCTTTCTTGGGAATCAAAAATCATGATCATAATTAGAAAGTCAATAACACTGATAATAGAAACTCGCTGCTAAAATCCCGTTCTAAATTATATGGGTGCAAACATAAAGGCTCCATACCATGAGAAAAATTGCAATTTGAACTGTAAGGGAAAGTATTTTCCCTAAACTTACAACAAAGCTTGGTCTTGAAAAACATCTGGACAGTTCCCTTACTCTTACCTCCTCCAGACAAAGACACTTCATTTACAGTACCATTGGAGGGGGGTGGAGTCCCAGAGCTTGTTCCTTGGCTCAATTGACCCTAAGAATTGTTGTAGCCCCTAGATCCATTCCCTTGAATATCACCATGGTCGTTCTTGGATTTCTTATGTGGTGGTTCACTACCAGACCGGCTCTTCCTTCCCTCAAGCACCCCAGCCCTGTAATCCCCTCCTCCACTCCAACCTCCATATGACTGCCTATAACCCTGGGATGATGCCTGATCATAATATTCCTCTGTAGCCCACATATCATGTTCATTCCCTCCAGCAACCCAATACACATCTTCAACTGCTCCTCTCCCCATTCTGATCCCAAGCTTAGCTACACCTCTTGTATCTACTTCGTACTCCATTATCTCTCTTTGCTTCAAACCCAAGGAATACACAACTAGCCCTTGAAAAATGCATGAACCAAAAAAATACTAGATTCCTTTTAAAGACAATTGTGCTGGTGTGTAACCTATGGTAATCCAGGCAAAGTGTATGAAAAAAATACCTAAGGCACAAAAATTCTAAATCCCTCAAAAATGAAATTGCGCTTGGATATAATCCTCATTGTCACCCACAGAAACATAGCCTGCTCGAGCTGGGCTGCAATTCTGATCTCAAGCCTAAACCTGCACTCTTTTCCCACATTCAATGTGAAGGCACAACAAAGGAGCCCAAACAAAAAGCTAACAGGAACAATATCTTCTTTCTCCATATGAAGCAGCCTAATGATACATTCTAATACATTTTTCATTTCATATCCCTTTCCCTTCATACGACCATGGGGTTTAATCACATTATAAACCACCTGTCAACGTACAGTACCAGAACTCGGCCAATGAATCTCTCTAATTTACCTGCCCCCTGATGGAATCCATTATCTATTGAAAGTATTCAATTGGGAGCATTTACAGGTTGTCGATCAGACAATCTTTGTCATGATTCTCCATGTGAACACCCACATCAAACCCAATCTCCATGGGTGTCAAAGGAATCGATGTGGATCCCTGTTTCTCGTTCATGATTTTAGAGTAGGCCAACAACGCCAATGCCTCAATATAGGCACCGACAATCTCTAGTTCCTGCCTGGGCTATGGGATGAAGCTCCTCGCAACTACGCAGAGATTTAATGGCATCATCCCAGTTTTTTAGTATAACCCAATAAAAACGATGGAGAAAAACCACAGGAAAACCCTATGCATCACGCAGGGTGCCAGTTTTTTAGTATAACCCAAGAAAAATGATGGAGAAAAACCATAGGAAAACCCTATGCATCACGCAGGGTGTACGCAGGGTTATGGTGGAGTTGACGGCGGGATTGTGAAATAAAATATTCCCCAACATCTTGCATATTTATATAATTAAAAAAAACCCTTTTTACCCTTAATATACCACCAATATATTGGCTTGTAATTTTTTGATTTTTAAACCCCCCAATATGAATGAACGTGATATCATATTGGTCCCTAGGTGACGCCCCCGTGATTTGTTCTTTCAACTTTGATTGAGGGCGTAAAAATATTCCACCCTTGTACCAAAGGATATATCTCTTCCATTCCCAATGTTACATAGAGATATTCCCTTCTTTTAGACATTGCATTTTCTGTCTAGTATTATTATCTTCTTTCCATTCGATGAGCTTCTTCTAGCCACTTAGGAATGGAAGATGCCATGGAAGTTAAGTCAGAGGATTCTTACATTCTCAAAAGGGAATATACTACCACATTTTCCTTCCTTTTTTGTAGATTATTTCAAAATAAAACTATTTCATTTTCAATACTTGTTTTTTTTGCTCTTCTGATGACACTCTTTGTTCCAAAAAATATTTTAAGCTATCATGATCTGCCTTGACTTTAAAGTGTCTCTCATTGAGATATTATCACTATTTTTTCACTGCATGAAAACTTGATACCATTTTTTTCATATATATATTTCACCATATCATTTCTTTTGAATTATTTACTTTCAAAAGCCAACGGTATCCCATCTTGCATCAATACTACTCCAATTCCATGTCCCAATGCATCACATGCAACTATGAATGTTTTACTGAAGTCAAGTGTTGCTAATATTAGTGTTTAAGGCATATCATCCTTTAAGAGTTAGATTTCCAGGACAGCTTCTTCATTCCATACAAATGAATTTCTCTTCAAGAGATATGTGAGTGGACCAATAATATGTGCATAATTCTTAACATGTTTCATGTAATACCCTTTAAGACCCAAAAATCCTCTAAGAATCTTGATGTTCTTAGGAATAGGCCTTTTTTTATTGCTTCAATTATTTTGGGATCCACCATGACCCCTTTTCTTGAAACAATAACCCAAGTACTCTACTTATTGCTTCTCAAAGGCACCTTTGTATCTTTTTACATACAATTGATTATTCCAATAATTTGTAGGACTTGATCCACATGTTTAATGTGTTCTTCACCTTATTTACTATAGGTATATCATCGAAGAAAACCTAAACAAAATTCTGGAGATTATAAGGTCGAACAATTTTGTTCATAAGCTTTGAAAAGTATAAGGAGAATTAGTTAATCCAAAAGGCCTCACCAATAACTCATAGTTCCCTTCATGTGTTATAAAATATGTTTTGGGAATGTTGTATTCTCTTAATTTGATTTGATGGTATCCCGATTTTAGATCTAATTTTGTGAAGTAATCCACTCCATTGAGCTAATCAATATTTGAAATGAGATATTTATCCTTGATGGTGATTTTGTTTAGATCTTTGTAATCAAGAATCATTATTCAAGCATTATCTTTTCTTTTGACCATTACTACTAGTGTTGAAAATGAAATCCTACTTGGTTGAATAACACATGCATCCAACATGTCATGTATCATTTTCTCAATCTCTTATTTTCATTGATGCATATATCTATAAGGTATTTTATTAGAATGAGTACTTCTGAGAATGAATTCAATTTGATGTAAATGATCTCTTGATGTAGGTATTCCATTAGGAATATGTTGAAAGGCTCTGGTGCTTTTTCAAGATACATTTTAAGTCATCCATAATATTTCATCTTCATGCTTCACTTCCATAGATAAATTCTAGAAATAACTCCACTACGACCCTTTTTTAGGAGCTTTTCCATTCTATAAGAGCTAATGATTAGGGAGGGTGGATGATTTAACCCTTTGAGTTCATATTGAATTCCTTCCAATTGAAATCTCATGAATAATTCATTATAGCTTGTAGAAACTATACCTAAGGTTCTTAACGATTGAATCCATACAACAACATCTACTCCTCCAATGGGAATAACATAAATGGGAATTGATAGATTATAGCCTCCCAAATTAATTTTAATGTTATGGAATTTCCCTCCATTCTCAATACTTTTCCCATTAGCAAACAATACTCGATGCAAATTTGTCACTGGATACACAAAACAATTAAGGTGCTATGCTAATGTTTTGTTAATGAAATTATATGTACTTCCTAAATCGATTAGTACTACGACCCTTTACTTCTTAACGTAACTTGCAATCTTGAGGTTTTGAAGTGCTAACACACCCGCCAAGACATGGACTAATATTTTACATCAATTTGGATCTATGTTTTTTATAATTTCTACATTTACTCCTTACTTTTGTTTGTTCAAAATTTCTTCCTCACCAAATTCTATTGGTGCAGCTATTTCCTCCTCCTCATTATTCTCCAAAGTGAAGATTTTTTTTCTTGACATTTATTCCCTTCAAACCTTTTGCTACTTCAACCAAAATATAATCACTTTTCTCCTTTTCATCCATTTCCTTTTGTGATATTCAAATAGGTTGAGGTAGGGTTTCCCTAAGAGGTAAAATTCTATCTATACTTCATGCATATTTTCCAAATGTAGACTTATTTTTGGCTTGAATATGACAATAATATTGCATAGATTTCATAACATGTTCAAGTTGTTTTAAGAAAAACTCATGTTTAATGTCTTCTTTTAATCCACCCATGTAAGCTTCTAGTAAATGCTGGTCACTTATGTTATTTACCCTTGTGGATAATAGTTGAAATTCTAAACTATAATCTTCCACATCACCTACGCACTTGATTATTGTCAACTGACTAAAGTAATATAGTTCCCAAATTTATTATATTTAGCTTCTAAGTCTCTTCTAAATAGACTCCAAGAATAATAATAAGGAGGATGATTCCTTTTAACTACCCATTTATACCATTGATATATTTTTATCTCAAAATACAATTTAGCTAAAGAAATCCTTTACTTATCATCCATAATATTATGCAATTCAATTAGTTGCTCTATTTGGTTCACCCATGTAAACACATATGTTCTTTCAAACTTTCTTAATTTGACCTTGGGAATGAAGTAGTTCTTTGGTCCAAGATTGAACCCATGACGATGCGTATTATCAATTATCAGGGACTTAAACCTCTTTTTTTTAAGTAAGCACTCACAGGGAGTCGAACCAACAAATTTACACAAGGAGTGTCTTAATAGTACACCCATTCACCGTCTATTCTACACCTCATGGGAAGGGAATTAAACCTCTTATTCTCCACTTAGTTTTCAATTTTATCAATCTGTGGCTATGTTGATGCCCTAAAATGTCCTTGCATTGATAGTGTAGGTTCTCCTTGATATAAAGTCTCAATTAGACCTTAAACTATTTAGGGTTGGGAATTTTCCTGGATTCTGGAGCGAATACTGTTGACTGGTTTTGGGGTTTTACTAGTTGCGACCCGATTAACTATTTATTATTTTTATTGTAAGAGATGAAATTAAATATGAACTAATTTATAATGTATTTGTACAACTATGTTAACCTATTCTAGCTAGGAGCAAGATTTAAAAGCACAAGTAGTAGAGTGACATCAACATACATATTCCAAAATCAATTAGTTGTATTTCAGACATGAATATCAATAACAAATAACAAATGACATATGAACATCAAAACAATATTAGTATCGTAACATTATGCGCCCACAACTCGTAGAAAGAAAATCCTTCACATAAATATACATAAAGAGTGAATCAGTTCATGTGCAAAACTCCATCCCAATGACTTCTCTTTTCATTAAACATAATTATTTCTTAAATCTCTCAGCCAAAAGTCCCTATTCCTCTTACTTTGTTTTATATTGTTTTATAGCATTTACAAAATAAATCCCAAGTGACTCTTCAAATTCCTCTTGGTGATTTATGACTTTTGAGGTTCCCATAAATTTGTCATTTTTGGGTTTTACTTTTCTCCTAAAAGAAATAAAAGTAATTTTATATTACATTATTTAAAGAGGAGCACTCCCTTTTCATTGCATAAATGAATCCCACAACTCAAGGTCATATAATAATACTAAGCAATTGTGGTCTAAGGAATGGTAATGAAACCTCATGTGCCATTATTTCCTCAATTAATTTAAGAATCCCCTTAGTAGCATATGTATTGCATATTATAATTAGGTGTAATTCACGCATGGGGATTCCAACTTGGCTCTCTAAAATCAAAGAGGTAACCCGCGATCTTTCTTTGATGAACAAATTCTTGTATTCCTTGATCTTTCTCAGTTTCATCATATTATCGTATTATCCCGATCATTGCTGCAATTTATTACTTAATTCACACTTATTCCTCATATCATATCAAGTATTTGATCATCTCATAGCCTCTGTGTCCTGCAGATTAGTAATTCAAAACCATACATTTCTAACAAATATCTCTATTCGATCAACAATTGATTCAAATCATTAACGACCTATCATTTAATCACCTAATATCATTCAATCGATCACATCATGTGTTGGTATCCACATACCACATCATATATATCATATTTCATTGAGCACAATAAGAAAACACACATTGTCATTATGAAAGAAGGAAATCTCATGATAATTGTGACATCAAAATCACATAATCATAGTAAAATTTCATAAGAGTGATAGCATCATCACATCATACTCATAGTATCAACATAAGCATAGTAACATCATCAGTATAGTGGTAATATATAATCAGGTCTAATGTGCCAAAATATAGTTTACTCAGTCTAGCTAAGTCCAACAAATAATAAGCAAAATAAAGTGTAGTGTATGCTGGTAAACATGCCTAGTCAAAATATGGGGCGCTACACGTTTTAACATAGGATCTCGTCATTACACACACACACACACACACACACACACATAGTTGCATCATGAAAACTTATTAATTTTTTTACCATAGATAGATATCATCTTCACTATAAATTAATGACTACATTCTTGTTATTCTTATAGCAACAAGTTGTATTTTCATGCATGGGTTACTCTTTCCAAATCCTAAGTGAGTTATAGTATGGACAGTCCCTATACTTTAATTCAATCACTCCCTTGTCTCACAAACTAGTAGATTTCATACACTAACTTGTGGTTGGTAAACAATAGGCCACACGTTAAGTGCTATGAACAAGATATCTCTAGTTATCTATGCAACAATCTTGACAGTACACTTGTCTCATGCTCTTACAATTTAGGAAAAGCATATTGGTTAGTCCAACTTAAATTCTAAAATATAAATACTTATCAATGTAATAAACATGATAAATATCAATATATGTTGTGATTGATATAAGCTGATATATCTCAACCACCTTTAGACAATATGATTATGTCAACACAGGTGTCCTATAAATGTGAAAATGCACATGGTCTTGTTTGAAATTTAAATATGATGAGATGCACAAGCTGAAGGGCCTCTAATAAACGACAATGTTGAAAACTGCATATTATGTACACTGAAATAGGTAGGTGCAGTACGACAAGTCACGTGTACATGGATTTGATTTGGAAATTGCAGAAAATGTATTTTTAGGAACATTATGACAAGGTCTCTATGCAAAGACTTGATTTGAAAAACAAAAAATAGTATTATTTATGATTTATGGGTGTTCCTTAAATTCATTATTGATTAATTGCTAAGGTGCTCTTCATAATTACTCATTAGAATTTGAATTATTTTACTATTCAATGTATATTGTCTCTACTGAGTAACAGGGGGCTCTTCCAGCTTGCATAAGCAATTAAAAATAAGGTCGTTGATTGCTATTTTCTAACGACAGTGTTGTGTAATGAAGGAGACGTGCATTTGTTTATTATTTTCCCTTGCAGAGAATAAGTTATAGTTTTGGGTTATAATTAAATCTTCCATTCTAACATATAATCGCTTTTAATCTGATTATATGTTAGAATAATAAAAAACACTAAACATCTAAATAGGAAATCAGCTATAAATTTCGCACCTGACCCTTCCTTTGAAGAACTTCATTGTATATAATTATGATATCAAAACCTGAATACAAGCTGTAGACTGATGGGTGTCAGAGAAGTTGGATCGACAATCTAATACATCAACAAAATCATATATTCACATGTATAATAAAATCATATAACATATCTACAAAATCATATATATCCACAAAAATAATCATATCATTTATTATTTTCTTGACTAGAAACAAAGCTTCGAATATTTTTCTAGCTCATGGTTATAAAGACCAAATTTCGAAGCCTTGGAAATTTTACATAGCTATACAATTGCTGGTGTAAAACATCATATCAAATTTTGAGGCCAAGTCTTGTGATGATGTCGGATTGATCCATCATAGATGAAAATCTACAAAAATAATTTGTGTTGGAAAAAAATATAGATCACATGGTAAGATAATTTAACATAAAAATTTATGTTGCATAGAGCGTCATTATAAGTAGATGGTTAAGAATAGTTGGATTAGATATAATGGTTCATATCTGGACAACAATAGCACTATTGAAAAATCAAGAGATGTGAAAGAAATATAAATGATTCATACGTCCACAACTTTGCATCTATGTGTTTTGTGTCATGTTAGAAGGCTCTATAAATACCAGAAGAGAGAGAGAGAGAGAGAGAGAGAGAGGAGCTATGAGAGTGAATTGTAAGTCTATTTGTTGTGATGATGGACAATATTGGTAATTAATGAGGTGATACCTTGAGGCCGATGTCGATATCGAGGAGAGAGAGAGCCAACCTACCATTTAACTAGCCAAAATGAGTGTGATTTCAGGAGATGTGAGTCTCAATGCTCCTTATGAAGGGTTGTATTTGGAGGAGGTCCGTGAGAAATTTGAGAAGGAACTGATGAAGTCCTCTGAATTTCCAGCCATGGAAGTTCATAATGATGGCAACGGTGTGATATGGTGTGAGGTGTTTAGTAACAGAAGAATGGGGGCATTGTTTAGCAACGTCCGAGCGCTCTCTACAAGCATCCAAGCAAATCTCTTCTCTAAGTCGTTGTTCGTGATCCCCCCTCCTGGCACCAAGCGATAAGAAAATGTCAATCCTCGCCATTTTCCAGTGGAGCGAGGTGGAGGTGGAGAGATGAGAGTGGCGTTGGTCATAGCCACCAACAAAGAATACAATTCAACTACTACTTGTACTTGTGGGAGGAGGGATATGTTTTTTAATACTAAATAATGGTGCGTTGATGTAATCAAAGATGGTATTCTTCTTTTCTTTTGATTTCATGTCATCTCACCACCTTTTCCTCTAAATCTTAAGCTTCTCTCTCTATATTGTCGTTTCTTTCAAGTGCCATGTCTATAAATATATCTACCAAGTGCCAGTCAATATGTTTTTCGTCGTTACTAAACTTGTATGGTGTTTTCTAATTCTATTGTCATTTTGTGTTAACACGAGTACATTTCACATAATTATAAGATTATGAAAGTTGATGAAGTTCAATAAATTGTATTTAAATGTTGTCGATGTTGGATATGGATTATTGGATTTGATCCAACGGTCCCATCAAAACCTCAAAACAATAACATTAAATACTAAGTAGCATGATGCTGTAAAAACTAAAATAAAACTTATCAAATACTAAGTAGCACGATGCTGTAAAAGCTAAAATAAAACTTATCAAATAATTATAAATTTAGTATAAAACCTTACTTTTGATTAAGCACATATTTATCTCAATGTCTAAATCTTTGCTTTATTTATATCTTGTTGTTGCTTCCATGCATATCTATAAATCTATCTATGTATGATTATTTCACTACAGTCGCTTTGTTTTAATTAAGCACATATTTATCTCAATGTCTAGATATTTACTTTATTTATATATCTTGTTATTGCTTCCATGCATATCTATAAATCTATATATGTATGATTATTTCATTGCAGTCGCTTTGTTTTCTGTTGTGAGTAGACTATCTTGGTTTTTCCTTTTGATGCAACATTAATTCAATATTTTAATTCAATATTTGAAAGTTAACGTCTTTTTTTTGTTGTGTGACTTGATGCTACATAATGTAGCAGGTGGCCATGTAGTTATGTAATGGAAGGTAAAATCACCGAAGCTATGCAAAATGAAAGTACCACAACATAAATATTTAAGCCATACTCTTGTTATATCATTGCAAGACTCTTGTTATATCATTGCAATTTCAAAGTTAAGGAATAAAACAATTTTTTAAAAACATATGCTAAGAACCTTAGAAGCTTATAATTAATTAGTAGCCAACTGATACCAATCAGCTCATGAGATAAAGGTTGCTATGATGTAAGCCTGAAATAAACATTTCGTAGGAGAATGGGAACATTGGTTATTTTGACTACTATTATTATGAATCTTTCATGAACATCATGAATTACTGAACTGTGCGTGCTAGCTAACTTACTGCCATTTTCATGGTTAGTGCCAGGTCTTTAAGAACTCGTTGTTTCAAAGGAGTAATGGCAGGTTCAAAATCACCATTAATTCTTTTTTCAAATCTTGTTGTAGCTGCATCAGCACGATTCCTTTACCACAGAGATGGGTAGATACCAACGAGAGGGCAAGAATTTGATAGACAAATTGCTTGTCAGGGGTGATTTCCCATCATTATGATAAACAAAACAAAAAAAACCGTTATCATTCTGCTTTAAAATCGTCAAAACATGTCACAAAGTTGTCAAAATCGTTAAATTGGATGGGTTGTTTTGGTTTCAATTTCATGCACTGACAATTAGTCTTTCTACTTATATATTAGTCTAAAATACTTGATGCATACCTACATCAAGGCTGCAAATTTGGGCTTCAAACTCGTTGCTAGATCTTCAAAGCTTCATCAAGACTCTGCTCAAAAATTTTGTTGCCAATATTGGCCATCTCCACGAGAATATTTATTATAGGGTGGATTCCAAACATAATTTTATGGAGAATAATCCTAGGGTTTTTTTCATTCATTTTGTTGACATAATATAGAGCATCACCCCACCATTATTTCTCCCATTGCTCAAAAACACAATCATTGTTCTTTTGTTTTCAGTTGCAGGATCTGTTGACGCTTTTATCATCACCTTATCCGTCATTTCCAACCCTCATTAATAAACAGTACCTCCATATGTGTGATAAATAAGAAGCAAATATACAACAGCATCCCTCGTTGCTTTCATCTCTACAGCCACAATTGCATCATAGTAAAAAAAATCACTGACATGGAATCATCAATTACCACCCTTCGACGACATAGAAGGACCAACGAAATAGATAATTTTTTATTGGTTTATATTGAAATATGTATCTTATGACACATCCATTTACATATATTATCCCCATTTACGTACGTATATATCCCCATTTGAAGTGTGTTGAACCTCTTCTTATTTCAGACGAAAATGATTTTACTCGGAGTATTGCTGAGCTTAAAGATGCAGCCGACGAGTTTACCGAGCCGGAATGAAAGACTGGTCAGACAGAGAAAATTATGGTAAAATAAGGTGTTCTAGCGTTATCTTGGAAAACAGTTTAATCGCCGTTGCCGGGGATCGAATCCGGGTCACCCGCGTGACAGGCGGGAATACTTACCACTATACTACAACGACTGTCATAGCAGAAACTATATTAGTTCCGAGTTCTGATAGAATGGAGGCATAGAGAATGTTACAACAAAAACAATTTAGCAGAAACTATATAAGTTCCGAGTTCTGATAGAATGGAGGCATAGAGAATGTTACAACAAAAACAATTTAGTCGCCGTTGCCGGGGATCGAACCCGGGTCACCCGCGTGACAGGCGGGAATACTTACCACTATACTACAACGACTGACGACTGTCATAGCAGAAACCATATAAGTTCCGAGTTCTGATAGAATGGAGGCATAGAGAATGTTACAACAGGCATAACAGAAACTTATGCGTTCAAATAAGCATTCTGCCAGTGGAAAAAAACAGGTGGTGGAGATGCGGGGTATCGATCCCCGTACCTCTCGCATGCTAAGCGAGCGCTCTACCATCTGAGCTACATCCCCATGAGAAATTACTCGCGAAAATTTCGATTGTTGAGCTTAAAATGACATTATTAATGGGATTAGTGGATTGAACACGGAGAAGAGAGGCTCATCGAGGATAATAAATATTATCCAGAGCACATAGTTGGTAAAAGCCAGAACTATAAAATGTGGATGCAGCCCACATTCTTGGTGAAATCCAGAACTATGGAAAAACTAGTCGACCTAATGAGTTTGACTAATCAACGCTTAAGACTGGTCTGTTCTGTGCTATGTCCATTATATAGGTTGTGTCATGTACCTTTGTTTTGCAAAGGGTTTCGATGTGGGGTTGGGTGGGTTTTTTTATGAAGGCTTCTTGTTATTTATTATTGGCTGGTGCATTGGATTTGGGGTGGGTTGGTGGTGTTGTCATTTATTGTTAGATGATAATTGGGAGAGCTCTTGTTATTTGCGATGGGTTGGGGTATTTTTACGGCTGGTAATCAAGAGAGCTCCTACAATGGTGAGAAAATGTTGCATATTTTTGGCTTGGGGGTTTTAAATCGCGTTCAGAGTTTCAATTGCAGAAAATGTTAATGGCATAAGGGGTGGGAAATTTTATGACTGCTAACCGAAAGAGTTCCTTTATTGTTGGATGGTGTGATGGATTAGGGAAGGTCATTGGGAGGGGCGATGATTTTATTTTTGGCTTGGGGGTTTTAAATCGCGTTCAGAGTTTCAATTGCAGAAAATGTTAATGGCATAAGGGGTGGGAAATTTTATGACTGCTAACCGAAAGAGTTCCTTTATTGTTGGATGGTGTGATGGATTAGGGAAGGTCATTGGGAGGGGCGATGATTTTAGTTTAGGCAATTGCAAGGTGGGGTTCATTTTGTTTTTCTACTCACTCACTGGTGCCAATAGGTTGGTAGGGATCTTGGTATTCATTTACTGGAACGGTGGTGTTGTGGGATGGTCCTTTGTTGTTCATGTTGCTACCGTCATAGGGGCCTCCAGGTTGAGGGTTTTTCTTTCACCATTTGCGACGGTAGTTCGTTGTGTTTGTTTGGCACGTCCTCTGGTGATGATATAGTGGTAGGGAGCTCCGTCTTCATTTCCTGGTGCAGAGGTGTTATGGTAAGATTTTAAGGTTGTTCATGCTAGTACCATAGTAAGGACCCTCGAGGCGAGGGTTTTGCTTTCAACATTTTTGATGGGAGGTTTATTGTGTTTTTTTTGTGTTATTCTTTGGTGTCGACACGGTGGTGGTGAGATTCATGTTCGTTTGTTGGTGTGATGTTGTTGTGGTGGTGTTCTGGTGTTCATGTTGATACCCTCATACAAAGCCTCATGTTTGTTTCTTGGTGCGATGTTGGTGTGACTGCGTGGTTCCATGTTCCTTTCTAAGCATTTTCCCCTATTTCTGGTGCGATGGAGATTATCGTTTTCTTGGTTGTTTGTGCAAGCAACGAACTTGTTGTGGTTTTTTTGATGTTCTGGCACTGCTAATTGCCCGGGTATGTCCTTTGCGTAGAATTTTGTTCAAGTAGGAAAAACCTTTCAAATTTTTCTGTAAAAAAACATGGTGTGGTTGTTGTAATGTGTAGGTAGTTTTGTATTTTGGCCCATTGGTCTTTCATTTTAGGTCCACTGCCGTCATTTTTTTAGATTCGTGAGCAGCTCTTATTGTTGTAAAAGAAACATAGTGTCGTCTCGAAGATTATGCTATGAAGTGATCAGTTGATAATGCACAATGCATATGTAATTTATTTGTGTGTGGGTATGGTTGAAGGGTGAGGTATTTTTAGTTGCACATGGATTGACCACATTATTGAGCATCTTTTATTCAGAATTGTTCTTCTGTTTGAGTTTTAGGTCATTTTCATCTATTGTAATTTCCACTTTTGGAGGGTTTGCCTCCTTATCCTTGACTTCCTCTTTGTGTAGTGTCAGAATCATTTTTCGTAGCTTTGTGTCTTCAACATGTTGCTCACCACATGAGATTTGGTTATGGCTTCTCTAACTCTAGTAAAGGTCTAGTTAAATGGCTTCTCTAACTCTGTTAGAGTTATCATGCCTCCACCTACTGTTGTTGGTGTTTCTATTTCAGGAACCAAGAGAATACACAATGATGTCATTGGCTAGGATGGAATTTGAGTCCATAAAATATTTAAGATTTCAAAGTAAGATTCTCTCGAATCCATATCGGCTTTTCCATTGTTGTGAGGTTTTCATAAAATTTTGCTACTTTCGGATTTTGTAGAAAATACCCAATAGAAATTTTGTTCTAGGGTTCTGGATGTGAATCCTTTTATTTGACGATGGACTTTTGGCTTGTTATTTGAAAATCAGTCCACTTGGATTGGTCTTCTATTCATGTTAATTTTATATTTTGAAATGAGTATTCCTGTAAGAAAATTTGATCATAGGAATATGAAACCCCATTCAAAATTTCTAATTGTGAGCAGATTAATGTTTCCCTTCCATTGGCTTTTAAAAATAGATGCTTGGACTGCAACTATATCATTTAGTAGGTTGCATTGTGTGTCAAGAGATTTATTTAATACAAAGTGATTGATAATGATGTTATTTGTTAATGATTAGTTTTAAGTTGATAGTAATGTTATTCATTGATAATTAACCACTTTGTGTTGCAATTTGTTAAATTTAAAAACTTGGAAGCATTACAAAATCCTCGGTCAAAATCCTGGGTCTTCCATTAATTGACCATTGAGGTCTTTGCATTCAATACATACTTTGTATTTTTCTAAACTATTTCATAGAGGAATCTTCTATCTTGTGGGGAATTATTTCATGCAGGGGAGTTTGCCATCTTATACATAAAATAAAAGAGGATGATGGTCTAACGGCGTTGGTTGGGGTTGGGGCCCCAAAGACCCAGGATCCATTCTCAAGCAAGACTATGCCCCACCCTTGATTCTGGGGGATAGAATATCAAGGTGGCTCTTTTTGTTGAAAATGCATAAAATAAAAGAATAAAATGTTTTCCTATGTACATGTGCATGTACTAGTATTGAATAATCGATAGTATAAACTACTTTTTAAAATCCATGGATTGATTTTCATCTCAATATAATATTTAATAATGCAAATCCTTGGGTTGATTTTTGGACATGTCAAAATATAGAACTTGAAATAGGTGAATCCTTTGATTGCAGAACCTTTGCAATATTGTACTTAATGCAGAAAGCCACTACATATTTAATTTACTTAAGCAAACCTTTGACAATATTGTAGTTAATCAAAGCCACGCCATATTTAAGGAAGATCATCATGCCTTGTAACTCCTTCCAAACCTATTGTCTGGGTGTGTAGGGTTCATGCGGTAAAGGACAATGGGTTGTGTGGGATTGCTAGCATGAGTTTGCTTTTAATATTTGTAGCTAATTTAAAATAGATTCCACTGAAAAGGGTCTATTTACGTTGTTGATTATGTTTTGAAAGCTTGCATATTTCATTTATTCTTGAAGACTCTCTAACTTATATCTTTGTGTTTTTCGACTTTCTCTCATATCCGTTTGAATGAGGCCAAATGCAAAATCCTTTTGAATATGTCACTTATATTTTGAGAGTTGGAGAGATTAGTGACATTGTGGACACCGAGAGTGGTGTACACATTATCCTAAAGACGACATAATGATCATGATATACACATGCATACTTTAGGCTACTTTATTGTCTATGATATTGTTACCATCTGATGGACCATCCTCATTGTGGGTGGCATCTATGAGAGAGTAATTGCAAAATTTATACTAGAAAAAATTCAGTGGAAAACCACTTTAAGTGGTGGATACATCTGATGTTATATTTGATATATGTATGTGTGTAAGGAGAGTATATCGATACTATTATTTAAGTATTAAAGTGGTACATTTTTTCTATTGCATTTTAGAGGTATGATGGTATTGTGGTATTCTTTGCTTTTCTTATTTTCATTAGTTTATTGCATTGAATAAATGTAGATAGTTATCATGTGTCATCTATGATATTTTTAATACCCGGTTAATGTGTATATAACGTGTTTGCAATGGAGTTACTTTTCCATCCAACCATTTGCACCGATCGGATGACTTGGCTTGCGTGAGCTTTCACATCACGCGTTGCTGGTCGTCCGATCGGTGCAAATGATCGGGTGGAAAGCTAACTCCGTTTGTAATTATACGTTGAATTTATTTATTTAATTTTTATATCATTTATTAAAAAAGTCATTCAAAAGATGGTTATATTTGTTCGCTGATAGAAGTTGGACTTCACTAAAAAAAAGTTTAACACTAATTTTTTTTTGAGGTAACCTTCTTTGTGTAGCGGTAAACTTTTGCCAACCAAAAACTTTTATCATGTAAAGAATCACCAATTATTTAATTATTTAATTATTTAAAAAGTCATAATTGTCTTGAATTTCTTGTTTTATACACTCGTAAACTTATGCCAACCACAAACTCCTTGTATGTAGAGAGTCACCCATTGTTTTAAAGTCTTTGTAATGTTATCATTATCGAGGATAAAAATATTGTATAGATTCATTTTATTCTATTTAAAAAATTGAAAATATAATATAGATTCATTTTAATCTATATACAAATTTAATATAAATTCATAGCTTTTTACAAGCCTGTTCTAGGTAACCATATAAAAGTATAAAAGTTAATGTTTTGCATGGTTTTTTTTCTCATTTCGATTTAAAATATATGTAAACTATAGAATTTTAATCCTGATCATTTACTTACCGGGTTTTAAGTCATTATCACTTTGGTATATATTATGAACCATTTACTTATTGGGTTTTAAATAATTATCACTTTGTTATATATTATGAATTTTATAGTTAAATCTTTTAACCATTTACTTACGAGGTTCTAAGTCATTATCACTATGTTATATATTATTAATGTTATAGTTAAATCATTTATCAATATTTTAATGTGAAATTTCATATATAGTATATTTTTTTTACTTACGGAGTTTTAAGTTATTATCACTTTGTTATAGTTAAATTATTTATCAATATTTTAATGTGAAATTTAATGTTAAATTTCATATATATAGAGTATATTTTTTTTACTTACGGAGTTTTAAGTTATTATCACTTTGTAATATATTATTAATTTTATAGTTAATTCATTTGTCAATATTTTTAATGTTATATGATTATTAATTTTATAGTTAAATAATTTATCAATATTTTTAATATTAAATTTCATATAGTATATTTATTAATATGTCAAATATGCTGGAAACCTTTAATATTCTAATATGTGAGAATCTTTTAATATAAAATAGTTATGATAAAATAAAGTTTGATTTTTATTTTTGATTAATTATATACATTTTTTAATTAATTATCAAATGGTTTATATATTTATTATGTCTCTGACAAGAGGATGTATATGTATTGCTTAAAGGGATTATTTGGAGTAATTTGTAGTAACTTTAACAAAAACATATAATTTTTGTTATAGTTTGTATCAATTTTTTTTGGAGAATTATTTAAATTTTGATATAACTTGCTTCCTATTGGTTTATATAGGTGACGTAGGCCTGGGACGTTGTGACCCAAGACCCAGCGGCAAGCTTGCGTAAGCATAAAATGATCATTTTGTACCACACATCCTACCATGTGTGGACGAAAATACGATGAACAGACTGTGTTATTACAGTGTTAACCACTTACACACTGTCAATTGGTTGCATTCCTTTGTAGTAAAGTAAAGTTGACAGGTTAACATAAAGCCTAGCTTGTTAATGATGCTCTGATTCAAAAATCACATTTATCCTCTGCCCTAATGCTCTTATATCAATGAATGAATAATGCCCTTATGCTAAATGCTATGATATCAATTAATAAATAATGGCTTTTGTCTTGGCTTCAACTGCCGCCAACTAACTGTCCTATACTGCTAGTGAGCAAGTGGCAATTGAAAGAAACGAGGCTTAAGGCTGCTCTACCATGGAAGAACATTACAGACTATGCCGTGATGCTCTCAGAAATGCTTTAAAGATCGCAACATTATCATTGTGTTTGTATTTAAATCAAAGTGAAATTTTAGCCCTCGAATTGGTGAGTTATAGAGCGATCTTGATATATTAAATGTTAAACCCGGTTGTTCACGCCATCAATAAAATACTACTGGTGTATTTTCCCAAAGTTATTTGCAACTTGGTATCTGCAATCATTAATAACAGGTATGTTTCCAGAGAATGGAGTCAGAATGTAGCCCTCGTAATCTGCATGCATTAACCATTGGCATGTCTTCACCTTTTACCCTTTGCATGGCAGGACAGAGAATGAAGCTGTTCGGAAAAACTCTACGTAATGGCGCATGTATTCTCACGCGGTAGTCAAACAATAATGATTTGATAAGGCATAGTGCCCCTCCCACCATTTTAAGACCTTCGCTCTTACTCTGTGCTTCCAACATCTCTAGCATTTGCTTGCTTCCTTTTAATTTTTCCCAGCTTTACAACATATAAAATGGGGAAGGAGCAACAAATGGATTTTCCATCAATGGAAATAGACATTCTTATAGTAATGTATAACAACCGGATTACCACCACTGTTGTTTCCAATGAAGTGTCGGGATTCGAAACTGCGCTCTCGGAGAGGGACGCACCACTGCTTGCTTTTGTTATGAAGAAGAAATTGAAAACAATCTTCTGGCTAAATGAGTAAAATTTGTAAACCTGTTTTCGCACAGCAAAGATTTCCTAACTTGAATGTGGATATATATATAAAGGAATGTTTTTAAACTAAATAATGAATATTACTGTCTTCGCAACATTCTTCATACCAGAGTGAGCAATTACCAGGATATAGCGCTGCTCAACCATTCGACAAGGTAAATATAGGTAGTGTAGGTAAATATAGGTAGTACACTATCTAGAAACATATAAAATAAAAATTGTGAATTACCTTTTTTCTGAACCCATTTATCGGTTTTCATTCAAACTTTCAAAACAAATTTATTTATTTTTTAATAAACATCAATTTATTTCATTTCTTTTGATTAACATATTGAGTTTTCTGGTCATGCTATCATCGTTTTAAGATCATAAGCTTATAATTTTTCAAATATAGAACTTTCTGTCTATATGCATCCACAGAAATTTCTGCTCTGATCTTTCTACTTACAGCCTTATATCAGGATTCAGCTTGTATTTTTAAAGTGACCAATATTCTTCACATAACTTTGAAAATGTATGTTAGGGTTTTGATCTAAACCGTGTAATATTGGAAAGGATGTAAGTGATAGAAGTCTATTTTGCAAGTTAGATGACAAAATTAATGAACACTGTATTGAGAGAATAGGTGCTCTTAAGTTGAAGTATAAGGATTATGTAGATTCTTTGCAAGAAAAGTTGGTCTGATAGCTATTTTATTTTTATCATTGCAAATGAATATAGTTCCATGTAGTATGTTTTAAGGTAAGATTTAACGTTTTAAGGAAAAAAATTATATATATATATATAGATAACCAAAATGTTTTGAAATTTTTTTCATCAATGATAAAGGACTCATTTACCACTTACCAGGGCTTGAAATTAGTCCACGGTATACATCTGTAAATAATATTCTTCTCTCTACTTATGTCTGTTTGTTTTTATGATTTTCTAGTCAAGTTCTCTCTATTGCTGTGAATATATACATGGTTTCAACAGTGCTCTCATTGTTTTGATTGGATCTCTTTGACTCATCCAGCCTCTGTTTATGTCAATGATACATGCAGATTTTTGGTGGACAACATCTGAGATTGCAGTATCCTTCAAGCCATGGGATTGCAGTATCCTTCAAAGCCATGGGGACATAAAGGAACAAAGCGGGTTAGGAGCTTGCACTTTTCACTTAGAAGTTGCATTTCAGGACCTGGTGAACCAAGTAAAACTATACAATTCAATATAATATCTCTAATTAGGTTTTCATTATACTTGATACATGATCGATTTGGACATTAGGGTTTGATTGATGAAGACAAACTGGACTCTTTCAACGTGCCTTTTTACGGTGCAAGTGCGGTGGAGTTGCAGAGCGTAGTCGAGACGGATAAATCGTTTGAAATAGAGAACTTAAGAGTTCTAAGCGGGTTTCATTTACATCCATTGTTGGACGTTAGAGAAGGGGAACCGGAAATGTTTGGAAGAACTGTGGAAAAGCATTACAGAGCACTGTTTGTGAATGCTGTGGGAGCTCACTTGGCATGCAATGAATGTCTAGTAAATGAATTTTTCTCGAGCATTGCAAACAGAGCAGCTAAGAAATATGGAGAGTACCTGCTCAATACACTTGACCTGGTGGTTTCTTTTCTGATTCTCAAATTATACTGCCGCTCCTTGAATACTTTTAAAGTGCATTGTTCCATATAGCTTCTTTAAAAATCTTGCATCGTTGGATGAATGAGTTACTGAATCAAGCCATTGGAGCGTCTTTGCACGCGTTTCCATTAAAACATTGCATGCACAAAAGTGAAAGAGAAAGAACCGTTTGCCCATTTAGGGTTATGACAGAACTCAAGAGTATGGAGATGGAGTAAGCTAGCTATGGAGCAATCTTCCCTCATCGGACGGAGGAGGAGCAAAGTCAACGTTGACTTGATTGACATCGAAGCCACGAAACTCGAAACTCAATTTGCAATGTGCAACGTAGGATATAGTGTATCATATCGAAAAATATAATAAGGGATAATGTATGGTTCGTGAGAAAAAGTGTGTCATATCGAAAATTATAATCACTGATAATGTACGGCTCATAATTTCTCATAATCACTGATAATGTACGGGTCATATCGAAATTTATAATCACTGATAATGTACGGGTCATAATTTCTCATAATTATATTGCATGTTAAGGATCTGCGTTGTATTCATTCTCATTCTCATAATTTCTCATGAGTAAGCTAGCTATGGAGCAATCCTCCCTCATCGAACGGAGGAGGAGCAAAGTTAACGTTGACTTTGCTCCTCCTCCATCCGATGAAGGGAGGATTGCTCCATAGCTAGCTCACTTCATTTCTCATTCTCTTTCTATATATGAAAACGTGGTACTCAAGACTTATAAATTTAATAAATTTAAGCATTTGGTGGAGGAAGCAGTTGAGGTGTTACATTATTGGTGTTGGTGGAGGAAATAGTTGAGGTGTTACATTATTGGTGTGAGAGAAAGAGTTGTAAGAAAGTATATATATATAATAAAATTTTAAACTCAACCTAAGGTTTTTTTAAATAAAAAAATTGCAATGTATTTTTTGTTGGAGGTGGTTTAAAAAAAATTATGAAATTTATATTTATAGAGATATTTATGGAAATATATATATACTTTTTTTTCCTTGTGGGTATATGTTTATAGTATTGAGCTTAGATAGACATATTAGTTTCTTAGATAAAAGATCTTAACTAAAATTTCTGTTTTTAAAGTTATTTTTCTACATTTTGACACAAGTTCCTCTAAAATTAGGATTTCCTCACTTTAAAATCATATGCATATAATTTATAGCAAGTTGTAACAATGATATATTAGCAATGGCAGATGAAATACAAGGAAAAACACCAGGGACATAATCCTTTAAGTTGATTACATGTAGTGAAAGTATATTGTAACAATTCAACATAAAAAAGCATATTCCATAGCCATATATAGCAATAGAAACCTCTTTATTTCATTAATAGTAATGCTTTTCTCTTTTAGAAAAAAAATGTACCCTTGCATCTGCGCACGATGTCTCTATATACCATGTTACCCTTGCTCAATTGAAAATGTTTTTATTTGGAGATGTTGTCGATAATACATCAAGATATGATATCGCGCATATATACGTTCTACTAATCACATATTTGTTACTATGGTCAATTGGTTGAGTGCTTGCTTCTTGGGTCGCTTAAAAGCAATAATAGGCTTGAGAGTAGGCATGCTATGAAACCCCTAACTTGGTTCCACACACTTTACCAACTTGAATTAATAAATTAGACCTATATAACTTTAATCATCCATGCTTTCTTGCTACTGCACTAGACCTTCTATTATAGGATAAAAAAGAAACTAATAGTTTACTTTACAAGAAAGATTTATTTATACTTCATAGAAACGACTCTTAACTTTTGAGCTTCCCTTAATACTCATCTAACATTAATTGACTCTTTGCATTCTTAAGAATTTTCTACCTCAACTCACTTTCAACCATATGCCTTATTAAGTCACCGACAAGGGGATATATTTGATTCCTTCAGGTGTATTAATTCGAAGTAATTTGAAAAAATTTCGACCTTAAACTAAGGTTTTTATATACTGTAGAGTTACTTTTATTTAAAAGGACTTTTTTAATTATTAATTTTATTAAATTGTCATTGGTTCTCAAGGTGACTTTGGCTTGGATTTTTTACCCAAAACCCAACAACTAAGTGATATAAGCAATTATTTAAAGGGGATTACATGGGATTACATGCTCCTATATGGAAAAAAATGGGTACATCGAGACACTCGGAGGAATTCCATCCAATATCCATTAAGATGTATATGGTCAATCCCTACCGTGTTGGCAGTCAAGTTAAGAAATTAAGTATGACTTAATGAGTGCTCTAAAATCTTCCAATAATAATGGATAGATAAATTATGTCATAGGGTTTAGTGTTTATTTTTTTTAATATTACGTGTATGATTTTTTTTAGCAACAAACCAAAATAATGATATAGAATATTATATTTGCTCGCTAAGATTTGGATTTCGCGTATTCACTTCTGCAAAGCCTTGATATTCACATTGGAATTAAGCCTTGATGTCATATTGAAATTAAGTGATGGTTATTATTTCATGTAGACATTTTTATTATGTCCTGACAAGAGGATATATAATTCGATGAGGTGTATTAATTTCGATCAATTTAAAAACTTTAGTGCTTATATATAAATATAAGCAATTAACCTATTTATTTGATATAAAGTGATATACACAATGAAGGACGAGTTTCTATATTTGGGAAAATCAATGAACAAGTTTGAGTAAGTTTTTTCTTACTCTTTCAAAAGTTGTTATGTTGATATTAAAATGTATTTAATGTTATTATTAAAAATAAGGGTTAGATACAACTTATGGTATTGTATAGAAATCAAAATGGGCTTATAAAGATACATACACATCTAAAGAACCTTGTCTATAAGTCCATGTTTAACCTCCCATGGCCATGCCCCCATATTAAGGTAACATGATGTTTGATTATAAATTATTTTGTTTTAAAATTTGTTTTTTCTTATACATGACTTTGTGTTTTTTTATGATACAAATTAGAATTATATTTGTGTTCTTTGACATACAAATTAGAGTTATTTGGGTTAGCATTTTTACTATGGCTTTTTTTTTATTTAAAAAAGAAAATTATATAGTCAAAATTTAAAGAAGAGCACATAATTGTATAATTAAAATTTAAAGAAGAAAAAAAATTGTAATTGTGAGATTAGTATACAACAAAACAAAATTGTGAAATTAACTAAAATTTGAGAGACATTAATTTAGATAAAATGTAAAACAAAATAAACTAAAATTTGACAAACATGTAAAATGAAGGGCATAAAAAAACACAAAACCGTCATCAAAATTTCATTTATATTTACGGATTAATTTTGATTAATTATTTTTGTTGAAATTAAAAAAAAAATGTAACTATCTAGATAGTTTTAGAATTTTATTTTTGTGCTTAAAAAGTTTTAAGAAGAGTGATTTTTTTTAAGAGAAAGTGTTTTTATCCTCAATACATATAGTCTTCCACCTATGCAGTTTTAGGGATTGTCCAACTCCTTGTTTTACAATGTAGCTCATAAGAATTCACTATATAACTTATAAGAATTTATTTCATTGTGCAAGATCACAAAAAAAATTATAAAATGCATAATATTTTATGATTGGATTTGCCTAATTATAGTATATTTTAGATCTTTGAAGCCTTATTTTTTAATTACAGAACTTATATAAAAAAATAAATTCTAACTCCAATTTTTTTTTTTACTAAAATATTTATCTCTTTATCTAATTTTAAATTCTTGAACAATTTTCCATGGAAAATAGATTTGACCACATAAAAAATAAACTTTCTAGTAACTAGTTGGATATCACATTAGTCATAACTAGCACTACTTGAAATTTACAAGATAATTCTAAGAAAATTAAAAATTTGGATATATCATCCAATTTTAAAAATAACAAACTTCTTCAATCGTTCCTTTGTATGTTAACATTAATTTACATAGTCAATATAGTTTATCATTTTAGGTAGTTGTATTTATTATTGTATGCCATTACGTGGATGCTAGATTAGTTTGAATATAGACTATAGATTACTAAAGAACTATTATAGGATCACTAGAGTGTAATAAGATGTATTTTGTTTTTACACTTTTAAACACCTTTTTTTTGCTTATACACTTGCATTTCTCTTTAGTGTTTTTTTTAATACATTAGCAATTGCTTATACCCTCATACAATTAGCTCACGTGGTGGCAATGTTCCCGACATTGTCATATGTTGTTGCGGGTTAACTTGAAAGTAAACTAGCAATTTTGTAGTAGTAATAGAGCTTCATGATAGTTTAAGTCTGCAAACTGTAAAAAATCACAACAACAAAAAACTCTATTATATGTTTATAAATCCATAATTCAAATCCTATCTTAAAACAATCCCTTGGAATTATGAGGGACGAGAATGCCATTGAAAAGAGCCACAAGGTGGCAATGTCCAAAACATTGCAGTAGCAATGGTTGGTTGGTTGTAATTGCAAACAACTCTATTACATAGTAGGAGGGATCACATTTAAAAAAAAGTAATAGTATTATATACTTGATTGAAATGAAGTAGCATAATTATCTAAATGTTATAAATAAATAAATAAAACAAATTAAAAAGACAACACATTTGCAATAACAACTCTAAAATACTAAAAAACAAGATTTGTCATATGGGATTATTTTATAATCTTTGTTAGGGTGTAATTCTTCTCCTACTTTTTAAGGTAAAGTAGGCATCAATTTTTTGTAGTGAAGGTTACTTTATGGGGCAACTATTTTTATAATAATCATTATTTTATAAGGTCTCTCTATATTGATATATGGGAAAGTAGAAAACAAAAAACCAAGCAATTCTTACCCAACATTAAACACCTAAAATCAATTAACATAATGAAAGACAACCACAAGTTGAGTATTTGGTAACAACATAAAATTATATATACATCAAGAAGCCCCTAGTAAAAATAAATTTGAAGGCTGCAAATTTCATATGTATATCTCGTTGCTTTCATTTACCCATCTTTAATGCCATATTTTGGAATTGAAAGTGCCATAGGTTTGACCCTCTATTCTTTGCTGTCTACATGTTTATGTACCATTGTGTACCCGTATTCTATTACTAACATGCCTTTAGCTTTGAATAATAATATGTGTTAATTATATATAGTTATAAGTAAGAATGATAATAAATGCAGTGATAATGGTAATAGTATATTGTAAATGTACTACATCACAATAATATAAAATCTAGTAGGGTATATATTCCTTATGATAAAATAAGTAAAAATAGGTGAAGTGTGCTTTGACATTGGTTTAAGATGATATAAAAAGGCTTATGCTTTAATAAAAGACTTAACTATAAACTTTATGAATAAGTATTGAGAAGGTGGAGATAACATGAGAGAAGGATTGAACTAGGGTTTGGAGGATTTTCGACATGAAAATTCTATCTCGGAGATAAAAGAGAGAATATAGCAGACTTGGAATTCAGCTGATTCAGGTTCCCAATTAGCATAGCACCTACCAAGAGAAAAAAGTGGGAATGTCTTTGTTTTTCTGCTATATTCGCTTCTTCATACTTTCCATTTTAGGTTTTCGGTCCCGTTATTCTTACCTTGGTTTTACTTTTATTATCGTTATTTTGTATTTTCCCTTTTGGATTAGCGGTTTTCATAGGATGTGATAGGAGTTAGGTCAAGTGTTGTTGTCAGAGTTATGTGTCCTTTCTTGAAAATGGGTTCCATTGGAAGATTTAGATGCCATTGGTTCCATAGTTTGCTATTGTATTATCCTAAAACCCTTTCTCAACTTTATTGACGGCTCCACCTTCGGTTCCACAGACAGATATAGTTCAGTTTCAGTCGGTATCAACGGATTGCTCTCCAGGGTCAGGGAAAAAGCAAACCCATGACCTTCTTCTACCTTCGGAGTCTAGGAAAATATTATTTGTTTATGAGAGAAAGGAAGGCATCGTCGGAGGATCAAAGCCATCAAAGCCAAGACTAGTTTAGTCAGATTCGAACTAGGTGCATATGCAAATATTGATTGTGTGGAAATGTTGTCAAAACGAGCTTTGGTGGGTAGAGTTGAATCATCCAAGATGAACAAGGAGGATCTGCAAACATGGGTAAATATATATTGGGTTCTTGAAGCGATTTATGCCCATCACATAAATATTTTGATTACAGGATGGATCATTTTCATTTTTACTGATGAGGAGAAGCTGTTGAGAATCTTAGGTCGAGTTTGTCTCTTCAATGAATGTTCACTGATAGTAAAACGTTGGCATATCAACTTCAACCCAAAAAAGGAGCGACAGATGAAACACCATCTCTGGATTCTTCTACCAAGTTTTCCACTCGAGATATGGACACAAGATGTTTTAGAAGGTCTTGCCGATTCGGTGGGGAGTTTTATTAGGGTGGATAAAAACTTCTTAAATGGTATAAAAAAAAGAATGGTCAGAGTTATGGTCATGCTCGACATTGCGGAAGGACTCCCAGCTGAAATTGAAGTGACTTGGGGGGCTAAGGTTTTTTCACAGAGGGTTGATTACTTGAATTTCCTGTTTCATTGTCGTTTTTGTCAAAATATTGTCCATTTAAAAATACGGCTGTCATTATTAGATGTATGATGACATTTTGAAACCTTCTTCTTCACATACTTCTTCTCCTTTAATGCCTTTGTCCAGCAATGGAGTTCAAAATCATTGCTTGGCTTCCAGAAGTCTTCTAATTGACTCTGGTAAGAGTAACTCAGACTCCTCCATACATTATGAAGATGTCACAAAAGAAGAGCTTAAATTTCACCTCCCTGTTGAAAAAAATTTAAATTCTAAACTTTCTTTTGGAAAACATATTGTTTCTTTGATTTTGGATTCACAAACTTCTTGTGTAAAAAAATTCTCAGCCCTCTTTAGCAGTTAGAAACTTGGGTTGTGCTTTTGAAATTGACTCCTTTGGATTATCTCTGGAACATAAGTCTTCTTCCATAAATCCTCAGACTTTCGAACCAAATTATACAACTCTTAATCTGGATGCCATCCTGGCAGAAAAAATGAATTTTTTTGCACCCTGTATCAAAAAATTAGTCTGACTCGGACACTGAATTATTAAAAGAAAGTGGATACAATCCAATTGATTAGAAGGTTTTTAAATCTCCCTTAGAAATTTACTCAAAAAACCCTTCGGTTAATTCAATACATTCCATTTGTTTCCAAAATGTTACGATTAGGAAAAAAATCCCAAATCCTTTTCTGTAGATCCTAGTTTATTGAGATATAAACCCTTATCTATCAGATTGGAGGAAGTTATCCCATAAAAATATGTCCCTGTACTTGGTTCGATAAGGGGAACTTAAAGCATTGAATCCTGAGATAAATGTTTTCCAATGACCTTCCTCTCACTAAAGGTTAAGGGGTTGGGTAGAGCTGAAAGGATTAGGGCTCTTTCTAAACTCTTTTATGCTACTAATCCTGACATTATTCTATTGCAAGAAGCCATGTGTTCTTCCTCTATATCTATTGAAACGATTGCAAATATCCACCCTGGTTGGGAAATTTTGGCTGCTTGTGCATCATGCTTGTCAGGAGGCCTTCTTTCTTGTTGGAACCCTAGGGTAGCATAGTTGAAGTCTTTCAAAACAAACCGCGACATAATTTTGGAAGAGAAACTGGGGTTTTAGACTTAGATTTGATAATTCTGAATGTCTATGCTCCTTATAAGAATAGGGATTATTTTTGGGACTCTTTATTAACATCAGACTTGTTAAATTTACAAAATCTTATTTTGGCACGAGATCTCAACTTCACCTTGTCTCCACCTGAAATTTGGGGTCATAATGCCAAGATGGATCTGTTGGAGTTCTGTTTTAAAAATAATCTGGAAATTTTTTATTTAGTAGATATTATCTCATCGGTTTTCGAACCAACCTGGTCCAATGGTAGAAATGAGAAGGGTGGAATACTTAAAAGACTGGACATTTTTGTTGTTAAGTTTGCTTTGATCCAAAGCTTCCACGGGAATAGAACTTGGGTAGGGGTTGATAAATTCTCTGATCATAGGTCCATTTTCCTGCAGTTTGATGGATCTCCACCCAAGAAAAAATTTCCTTATAAGTTCAACAACTCTTGGATTGATCATGAGACCTTTTGTGTCTTTATTTTAGATACCTGGTTATCCTACGAATATGATGAACACATTAATCCTATGGATCACTTGGTAACCAAGCTCAAATCTATAAAAAATCATGTCACTAGTTGGATCAAAGATAAGAAAGCTACATATTGGGAAGAACACTCTCTCCTTGAGCCACATATCAAAAATTTATATCAAAAGAATTTTGATTTCTCTATCTCTAGAGAAGATCTTGTATTAACCAAGATATATGAAAAGAAGAAATATTTGATCTTAAAGTAGGAAGGAAAACATTGGAGACTTAAAAGTAGGGCTATTTGGATCAATCCGGGAGACAATAATACGTATTTTTCCTCAAATACGAGAAACACTAACTCTATCTGGGATTTAGAAGATGGAAATGGGAATCTAGTGAAAGGTAAGGATCACCTTCAAAGATTGGAAAAAAAATATTTTAAAAATATCTTCAAGAGAGATGAACAAACCTCTTTGGAATCCTAGCTTAAAATTGTTGGTTTATTTCCTTCTTTTTTCAATGAAGAAGAAATTCTCGTTATACAAGGTCAGGTAACCCTACAAGAAATTCAAGATGTTTTAAAACAATTCAAAAAGAAGAAAAGTCCAGCCCCTGGTGGGTGGACTCTTGAGCTCTTCTTTCACTTTTTCGATATAATGGGAAAATAATTGCTTGATTTGGTTGAATTCTCAAGAACATAAGGGTCTGGTTTTTGGACGTTTAAAATCGACCTTCATCACCTTAGTTCCTAAGTGAAACAAACCATGCATTTTTTCTCACTTTCATATGATAACACTGTGCAATCTACTTTATAAGCTCATTTCTAAAATTATTGCAAACATATGGATGTCAAGAGTTCATTTCTTCATGGAGACCTACATGAGGAGATATACATGAAGCAGCTTGAGGTCTATATATCATATCCTTCTTTGGTTTGAAAATTGCAGAAGTCATTATAAGGGTTGAAACAGGCCCCAAGATCATGGTATGTTAAAATGGATGCCTTTCTGCTTTCACAAAAATTCTAGAGATGAAAATATGATTCGAATGTGTATTCGCAGTAGTATGATGGTAATATTATTATCATAGTATTATATGTTGATGATCTCTTGATAACAGGAAGCACACTTGATTCGATTTCTTTCATAAAAAATTCCCTCCATAATGCATTTGAGATGAGCGATTCGGGCCTACTGAAACAGTTTTTGGGGCTCGAAATAACAAAAGGGTTCTTTCAGGTCCAAGGAGTGGACTATCATGAGACGTTTGCACCAGTGGAAAAAATGGACTCCATTAGACTGGTTTTAACCATTGCTGCATCCAGGCACTGGGAGGTGCATCATATGGATGTCAATACTTCCTTTCTTCATGGAGACCTACATGAGGAGATATACATGAAGCAACCTGAGGTTTATATATCATATCCTTATTTGGTTTGCAAATTGCAGAAGTCATTATATGGGTTGAAATAGGCCCCAAGATCATGGTATGCCAAGATGGATGCCTTTCTGCTTTCACAAAACTTCTAGAGATGAAAATATGATTCGAATGTGTATTTGTACCAGTATGATGGTAATATTATTAAAATAGTATTATATGTTGATGATCTCTTGATAACATGAAGCGCACTTGCTTCGATTTCTTTCATAAAAACTGCCCTCCATGATGCATTTGAGATGAGCGATTTGGTACTGTTGAAACAATTTTTGGGGCTCGAAATCGCAAAAGGCTTCTCTCAGGTTCAAGGAGTGGACTATCATGAGACCTTTGTACCAGTGGAAAAAATGGATTCCATTAGACTGGTTTTGGCCATTGTCGCATCCAAGCACTGGGAGGTGCATCATATGGATGTCAATACTTCCTTTCTTCATGGAGACTTGCATGAGGAGATATACATGAAGCAACACAAGTTCTATATATCATATCCTTCTTTGGTTTGCAAATTGCATAAGTCCTTTATGGGTTGAAACAGGCCCCAAGATCATGGTATGCCAAGATGGATTCCTTTCTGCTTTCACAAAACTTCTATAGATGAAAATATGATTCGAATGTATATTTGCAGAAGCATGATGGTAATATTATTATCATAGTATTACATATTGATGATATATTGATAACAAGAAGCACACTTGCTTCAATTTCTTTCATAAAAACTGCCCTCCATGATGCATTTGAGATGAGCGATTCAGGCCTGCTGAAACAGTTTTTGGGGCTCGAAATTGCACAAGACTTTGATGGGATAATGGTAAATCAGTATAAATATATTGCAGACCTGTTAGTGAAGTTTAACATGTCTTATTGCAAGGCTGAACCATTCCCTTTCCTCTTAGGAATCAACCTTGAAGAAGGAAAAACAACTCCACCCATGGATCCCACAATTTACTGCCAGCTGATCGAAAGCTTGGTTTACTTGACACATTCATGGCTTGATATGTGTTATGCCATGAATGTTGTATCAAGATATATGCAGCAAAATCATGAGATCCATTGGGAGGAATCCAAGAGGATCCTTCAATACATTCAGGGCACTAGATCCTACGACATTCACTAGGTTGCATATTCAAAGTTAGAATTGGTCAGTTTTACTAATTCAGATTGGGAAAGGGATTCCATAGATCAGAAGTCCAATTTCGGGTATGCATTTATGTTTAGTGGTGGCCCCATTTGTTGTTCTAGAAAAAATCAAGGTTCCATTGCATTGTCTTTAGCAGAGGCCGAGTACAGGGGAGCAGTGAATGCTTGCATCCAAGATGTTTGGTTGCAAGGAATTCTTTCGGAGTTTGAGATTGGTAGTGATTTTTCTACAGTAATATTTTGTGACAATAAAATTTATATCAAGATCTCCACAAATCCAGTCACCAGGCATAGGACCAAACATGTTGAGATACACATGCACTAAATTAGGGAGTTGGTGCATGATAGGACCATTGTTCTGCAATACTGCGCTACAGATGAGTAGATTGCAGATATCTTCACCAAGAGATTTACTGATAAAAATTTCACTTACCTCCGTTCACTATTGGGGGTGAGTTCATCAGGGTGATCAGTTACTTCTTTAGTGTTCAACTTGAGGGGGGGTTTTGTTCCCATTGGGTTTTCCCTCTTTCCTCACTTAGCATTTTATTTTGAGCATTGTTAGAGTTACCTTTTGTACAGGGTGACTTATGTCCTTTGTTGCCATGGCCCTAACATTTCACGAATATTTTTTTACTCCTCTTGATTATAGCTTAAGGGGGGGTGTTGGAGTCATTATGCAATCCACACACCTATTTTGGTCAATTTTGGCCTAATTAATCACTATCCTTAGTTAATCGACTTGAATTAGCATCAGATGAACACACCATGACATCGGCATCAGCACACCCATGCCCTCCTTCAATTAGGGAGGAAAACTAAGCCTTCTCCTTCAATCAAGGAGGCTAACTAGGATTCCTCCTTCAATCAAGGAGCAATTATGGGGTGATCTGGGTGTCATAAGTGCACCAAATAGCTAAATGATTGTTGTTTCACCTAACAATTAGTTAAGATGAGTTGTAAAGGATCCTCCCTCATGTCATTGTCTATTTTGGGTTGATTTAGGTGAACTGGAGTGAGTTAATGCGCATTTAGCAAATTCTGATGACTAGTATCAGTGCAGTTCAATTCATTGGAGCTGACCGAAATTACTTATGCGCCCCCACGTATTCATTGACATGCAAATTGAGTTACATTCAGTTAGACTAAGTCATTCATTGCACTCTGATTCAGTTAGGACTCAGTTGAATCAATCATTGCTAGATTAGTGGTTAACAGGTTTGCTTAGTGTGGCTAACAAAAAGTTAAGCTACACTCATCCATTCAATTTGAATGACCTCTAGTGAAATCGAATTGTATCCATTCATGCAAGTTTGCATGACATTGTATTATTGATTTTCATTCTATTATTGAATATACAGAGCTGCAACCTCCTATTGAAGTACCGTTATGTCATTTGATGCCTAAAATGTCTTGAATCTCTTGTAAGGCCGTGCTTTGTCTCAAGATTGTTGTGACATTATTAATAGTAAGATCCGAGTGGCTTCTTCCTTTCAATATAGAAACAAATCCATAAGTCGTGAAAACTACTTTAGTAATACAAAATAAAAACTAAAAAGAATACATCTCATCTTTTTTTCCAAAACCATCCAAATGCAGATTGAGATCTACATTCAAAATTACATTAAAACTAAAAACCCATATGTGATTATTAAATCACTCGGTAAATCGCTTTATGAATGAATTCGGATAACTATCTATTAATATCAAAATCGAGTTCTAGACTCATTATCTATCTTTCACTATCGCTTATAGATCTAGTGAATAAATACACCAACAGATCTAGCAAGATTTAAATAATTAAAAATTTAATACAATCTGAAAATACAAACATACAGTCTCTAATTGTGGGTATCTAAACCCCAAGGATTTTAACTCTATTTAAATGAATTGACTCCACATAATCAGAATCATAAGATATTTATAAACATAAACCATCCAACAACTAATGCATGGTAATAAGACCATAAAAATGGCATCCCTCATTTTATAAAAATCACGATAGGTACTTTCGAATTGATGGGGTGTCAACATGTAAACAAAGAGGCTCCAACAATAATCTAGCACAAACCCAAGGGGGTCTTATTAAATTATTCAAATATCATAAATGGGTATGCGTCTCGACTCTATTTCCACATGAATCCTGAGTGGTTGTAATTCCATTAAGATGGCATCCATTGTTCACAAAACCATAACATATACATACAAAAAGGAAATACAACAACACTTGAAATAGAGAGGCTGCAAAGCCATTGCAGACCAATAAAGAATTTATTTATAGCCCAACCTATCTTCATAAGAGTGGAAAAATCCCCACTTCCCATACATTCTATAACCCAATGAAGAGTCTTTTCAACTTAAACTACTTAACCCTTACCATTTTAAATGTGGACGAACCATTGAGGTAGACCAGACACATCCATGCCAGAGGGTATATTCCATATCAAAAAATGAGTAATATTAATACTTGGTGAGAAAATTTTGGTTTGGATAAACTTTAAACAGAGTAAGGTTTCACACACTCACCCTGGGCATTTAGAGTGGTAGGCCTAGGAGGAGGTGACCCTGTCCCCACCCTCACCGACCATCTCTTGACCTATATTACTCACAATGCAATCATAATATTTTTGAATTATTGAAAACTATAGAAACAAGGAGGATAAACACCATTTAGAACCTTATCATTTTACAAATGCTGATCCAGATGGAGATCAGTGGCCACCCACCTATTCCACTAGTTCAAAACAATTGTCCATTGTGGCAATTTCCTAGTTATTGTTTTGCAATTTTTCGAGTCCTAAACTTGTGGGGCCGTTTTGAGGCCCTAAACGACGTGTTTTGGATATTTGGGGCCAAATGGTAGTCATTGGCATGAATTTGGCTGACCAAAAGTTGTAAATCTTAGATATACCTTTCCAACGAGCTATCGAACACCCAAATCGGAGATCGTATGCAAAAGTTATGACCCCAGGAAGTTGACTGTTCAACTTACCACCGTGGGGCCGCAAACTTTATGACGGTTCATCTTCTAGGGTTACGTTTTGGAATTTTGGGGTTCTCACCTCATTCTTATTATAAATAGGCCCTTTGGCCTCCTTTTGTATTCAGCTTGGCACAGATGAGAGTAGCAGCCACATCTCTTCTTAGAGATAGCTACCACCATTCTGGCAATTGTATTGCAATCTGTTCTATTTCCGCAATTTAATAGAATATTTGTTTAATGTATCTCTATTATGTTTGCAAAATGTTTGTTATAATGAATCTATATATGTTCTTTCATTTCGCTCACACATAAATCTGGATCAGTGGTATCAGAGCAATCTGCTCTTTGATTGTTTCTCGGTGCATGTCCCCGACGAGGTCCAAGATAGAGAGTTTGGTCTCAAACTACTTTCACTTGATCATTCTCGCCGTCCCAAATGACCTCCCATGGCGAAAGAAAAGAGAGACGATGGAGCAAGAGATCCTATCAAGTCATTGCTCGAGCAAGCCCTTGAGCGACAGGGGAACGAGATGATGGATAGTTTCACCCAAATCCTTCTGCAAATGTCGGCAACAACAAGTGCATCTTCAACGAGCAGCTGATTTGGGGATGAAACTCCCTTTAAGGTACAAGATAACTTTGATATTCCTTTATTTGAAGGCAATATCGATGCAGATGCCCTAGATAATTGGTTGAATGTTCTAGAAGGGTATTTCTCTGTCCATAATTTTTCTGACAGAGAAAAGATCACCTTTGTGCTCCTTAAGGCAGTCCCCCATGTACAAAATTGGTGGGTTACTTATTGTGAGCAAAACTCATCAGACGAGTCTGGAATGTTTGAAACAAATCCCACTTGGGCCTCTTTCATAGATGCCATCAGGGAATAGTATTACCCTATGGGAAACTATGATGACCAGTACACAAAATGGACCATTTTGCGTCAAGAAAGGGACCAGACGATGTCGGAGTACACCAAAAAATTTCATACCTTACATACAAAGCTGAGTATTAAGGACTCTGAGCGACACCTGATTCTGAAATATTGCAGTGGTCTACATCAGTACATCAGAACTGAGATGAAATTCCTCGACATCTCTTCACTTGGATCCACCTATCGGTATGCTGTCAAAATCGAGGAGAAATTTTGACAAAAGAACAAGCGAGACTCTGGACCTGCACACCCACCGCAGAAGCAAGGCAAGGGAAACCTTGGCCTACAAAACACAGGACAAGGAAAGGACAACTAGTCCCCACCACAAGCAAAGAAGGGAGATGGAAAGACAAAGAAGGACACCGGTAAGTGGTGCGAATTTCATAAAATCCCTTGGTACAACACTGATGAATGTCGCTCAAAGCAGTCATTAGTGGCCAAGATCAAATCTTCAGAATCAGATCTTGATTATGATTCCAAACCCAATGCCACAGCCACATACAATGGGATTCAAATCATTGATGTAGACCCACTGCCACTGTTGCTACTGCACAGATTCAACTAGAGGATCCTGAAGAGTCAGAGGCAGAGGAGCGCCTATTACACTTGAAGATGTGAGTGAAGGGGATGCCTCTACATTTTGTTGTTGACAACAACAACCAAAAGAACCTGATCTCAGTAGAATTTGTCAAGAGATTGGAGCTTCCAACAACACCACACCCACAACCTTACAACATCGGTTGGCTAAGCCAAGGATGAGGTATCCGCATTACTCAACATTTCCTCCTACCATATGGCATCAAGCCTCTCAAAGACAAGGTACTATGTGATGTGGCCCCACTTGAAGTATGTGATTTTCTTTTAAGACAACCATATATGTAGAAGTGTCATGCTGTATATGAGTCATGGCCTCGCAGTGTCATTGTCACTTTGTGAGGACAACTCTACCGGATCCCAGAGACAACTGCACCTGCTACAGTCTCGCAGGGTAGTAAGATAAGCTCCCACACTAGGAAATTATTCCTCCTCACAATTGCGTCTGAAGGAGAACATAAGATCACAGAGACCTCCACACCCTTTGCACAAGGTGTCTCTACTCATCAGACACAAGAAGAAAATAGAGTCATCATTTCCTCATCTATCCAAGTACCTATACAATGCAAGGCCATGCATTCAAGGTGCTCCTCCAAAAACAAATTATCCACACAACAATTACAACCCTCTCGGGATGCCAAAGAAAAGAAGCCTCTTCACTTCAACAAATGTCTTACCAGGAGATCAACTCAACACACAGTTTGAGATATGATATGGGATTCAATGCAATGGAGACCATTGCTTCCTAAGGAGGAAGGATTGATCCAGATGGAGATCGGTGGCCACCCACCTATTCCACTAGCTCAAAACAATTGTCCATTGTGACCGTTTCCTAGTTATTTTTCTACAACTTTTCGAGTCCTAAACTTACGGGGCCACTTTGAGGCCCTAAATATTAGATATACCTTTCCAACGAGCTATCGAACCCCCAAATCGAAGATCGTATGCAAAATTTATGACCCCGAGAAGTTGACTGTTCAACTTACCACCGTGGGGCTGCAAACTTTATGACGGTTCATCTTCTAGGGTTACGTTTTGGACTTTTGGGGTTCTCACCTCATTATTATTATAAATAGGCCCTTTGGACTCATTTTGTATTTAGATTGGCACAGATGAGCGTAGCAACAAAATATCTTCTCAAAGATAGCTACCACCATTCTGGCAATTGTATTATAGTCTGTTCCATTTCTGCAATTTAATAAAATATTTGTTTACTATAACTCTGTTATCTTTGCAAAATGTCTGTTATAATGACTCTATATATGTTCTTTCATTTCATTCACACATAAATCTGGATCAAATGCAGAGAGGGTCAGGGGTCAGCTCATCTTGGACACCTTTATCACTCCTTTGACTGCAAATTAAAACCAAAGCTAGAAATTGCTTACGATTTTAGACCCGAAAAAAACATTGTTTGAAACTAAGTGGAACCCGACTAGGTTTTGTTATACCTGGTAGAAGCCATGGAAGGTCCAATGAATGCTGGTTTGTTCTTCTTCCTCTCCGTAGCAAACCATCAAGGGTGAGGCTATTGGCGTCCATTAACTCCACTAAAAAATTTAATGTATACCTCAGAAAGAAAATGAATCTATGTTAAACAAATAGTGAAGTGGCTGGAGCAATTTACACAACGAAACCAGGAAAGGGTTGAGCTCATTCCAATAAGAGGTTGCAGAATAAAAGACAAATGAAAAATGTAAAAGTCCATACAAAGCAAAACTGTATTAAACCCTATCAAAAACCATTTCTAGCGATTTCGACAGATGAAGGGTTGAGATCTATCTCATACATGATTTTAAGGTTGCCATTAACTGCCTGGTTGTGCTGTCAACTCACACCCATGACATAGTTATTTCCAAAGGTCAACTTGAGTACAAGCATGTCATAAAAATTGTATCTCTAGGTAATGCATGGTTAAAGACCATATTTTATTAAACCTCAAAGTTGATTATGCCAAGGTTAAAACCATGATTAGGGTGTGAGCACCATAGTTCCAAAGTACTTATTTTTTCAACCAAAGTCTTTAACCTTTTCCATAAACTTTATAGTGGCATATACCTTGTGTTTCCCACTAGGACTATGGTCCTGACCATAGTAAACTTTATCAATACCTCATCCCAAGGTAAGTGGGATCAAGACTATGGTGTTTAACACCATAGTCCCCAATCCTCTTCTTCACTGAACTATGTTGCATGAAGCCCATTTTTAGTTAAACTCTTGCTAGCATGTTGGAACCATGTTTAGTTTCTAGAGTTAGGGCGTAACTGCTAGGGAAAAATATTATCCTTTAGGCTTACCAAACCCTAGCAAAAAACACATGGCAAAATAAATATAAGAGGCGGTAAAGTCATCGATACCCGTATGTAAACACCGAATGAAGTAATACATGTCCAATTCAAGTAAGAATCAATTATATGTTATTTTACAAATAATGACAAATTGTTCATGTTGCGACCAACTATACATGTTACAATATTCACTCGGGTAAAAGAGTATGCTAATTTTTTATTTTATTTTTTTGAAAATTTATAGGTGTGTGACTGAATGGTATCAGAGCATGGTTCCAACACTTGGCCTAAACAAAGCCAACACTAAAACAAATAAAACCAGAAAGCTAACTTATTCCTATCGTGGGTTGATTTTCTTATGAACTAGAAGAGAATAATAACCTTTTTTTTTGCAGGAAATTATAGTAGAGGTAGGAATGTCTGCGGAAGAAGAATCTCATCCTATAAATCCAGTGAAAAATGAAGAGGGAAATCTAAGGGAGGGTGAAATTTGGAAAAATATTAATGAAAGTCGAAACGACAACCCATATGCGTTACAACAAACTGTTAAACTATTAAGAGAAGAATTAAAAAGAGTTAAAGAAGATAATGAACATATTATGAAAGCACGGGAGGAGTTAAATAACCTTATGTTGTCTAAAATACACTGTAATGAAAGAGATAAAAATAAAGAATATGAACTTAACATGGCAAAAACTACACCTTACAAATGTAAGGGAAGGAAGCTCAAATTTTCCAAACATGAGGTTGAACCTTCTAATGATGAATCAGACAAGCACAATACAGAAAAACATCAGGATTCTAGTGAAAGTAGTGACAACAATCAAAAGAAAAAGAAAATAAATCTTATGAAGAAATTTTTGGAGAATTCAAAAAGATCAAACCTCCTATGTTTAACAGAGAGATTGAGAAAGGAGAAGAAGCGGGAGCTTAGTTATGTAGAATAAATAAATATTTCCATATTTATAACTATTCTCATGAATTAAAGGAAAAAATAACTATCTATAACTTAACAAGAAAAACAAATATTTGGTGCTAAGACATCCAAAAGGTAAAAGGTATAAAATACCATTATGTAACATGGAAATCCTTCAAGAAACACTTTAAATGAAAGTATATTTAAGAACAGTACTATGAAGAAAAAGCTAAGGAATTTTACGAATTAAGGTTAGGTGACATGACCATGAAAGAACTATACAGTAAATTACTTAGTATAGATGAAAAACAAAAACTACAACGCTTTCTTAGCTACTTGCCTCTTATGTTTAAAGAGAGGATCGAGTACGAAAATCCAAAAATTCAAGAAGAGGAAATGAGAAAAATGAACTATTGTTATGATCAGTTTAAGAATAAAAGAGAAAATATAGCTAACTGTAAAACTGAAAGACGTGACAACTTTGATCAAAGAAAGAAGTATACAAAATTTTACAAAAATAATGGGAATAACTACAAATGGTATCAAGGAAATAATTATAAAGGATTTAAACCACAAAACCCCGCAACAAAAGAAAGAGAACCTCCCACTACCTTTATAAAATTGCACAAAGGGAACCACTAAAATGTTGGGAATGTGATGAGCCACATTACTTTAAGGACTTCCCCATAATAAAGAAAAATTTAATAATGTTCACTCAATTCAATAAGCTTCTACAGTTGGGGATATGGTGGTAAGCATGCCCAGAATCGGTGATGCATTGGAGAATCGAAAAGCAAACCATCAAACTTCAATGGTCGAAATCAAATTTATGATGAAAGGTCAACCCATTTCAATACTAATTGATCCAGGTGCAAGTTAAAGTTATGTGTCACCTAGGATTGTAGAATTGTGTAAATTATCACAAGATAAATTTAAAAATATCGATTGTTATAGCTAGCCACGGGTACCAAACGAAAGGTCACTAATTATGTGAAAAAATGTGAAATTATGATGAATGGATTGAATACACATGCTCATCTAAATATCTTACCATTAGGTTCTTATTATTTACTGATAGGAATGGACTGGTTAGAAAAACACAGGGTTATGTTAAACTACTACGATAAAACTTTTACATGCATGAATGATAATGGCAATACAATTAATGTAAAAGGAATTCCTAGAAAGGCTACCATCAGAGAAATATTTTCCTTGCACATGAAAAGATCTGTACATGATGGGATGCAATTTTTTTGCAGTCTATGTAATGGATGACAAGGATAAAGATAACCAACTTATAAAGAGGAGATACCAATCTTAAAATATTTTAAAGAAATCTTTCCAGAAGAATTTCCTGGACTATCTCTAAAAAGCGACATAGAATTTACCATCAATCTGGTACCGAGGGAGGTACCAACATTGAAAGATACCTATCATATGAAGATAATAGAACTTACTGAACTTAAATCACAATTGCAATAACTAATTGATAAAAATTACGTTCGACCTAGTGCTTCCCCTTGGGGAGCACCAGTCTTATTCGTAAAGAAAAAATATGGCACTTTAAGACTATACATAGATTATCGACAATTAAAGTAGGATGACTATTAAAAATCAATATTATTTACGCCTTAAGATTATCTATTCAATCAGTTCTGAGGGGAAACAGTCTTCTCCAAAATAGATTTAATATCCAAATACCATCAGGTATGAATCAAGGGGTAAGACATCTTTAAAACTACTTTTAGAACCTGATATGGTCATTACGAGTACGTCGTAATGCCCTTTGGTTTTAAAAATTTATTTGTAGCTTCTATGTTCTTAATTAATAATATTCTAAGTAATTACTTAAACAAATTCGTAGTCGTATTCATCAAGGAAATATTGATTTACTCAAAGAATAAACAGGAACACAAAGAACACCTAATAATAGTTTTATAAGTGTAAAGAGAATAAAATTTGTTTGCTAAGTTGAGCAAGTGTGAATTCTTTAAAGACAAAATTAAATATCTAGGACGTATAGTGTCTAAAGATGGAATATCAGTCGACCCCAACAAGATTAAGGTTATCATTGATTGGTCGATTCCTAAGAATGTAACTGACATAAGATCGTTCATGGCGATTACTGTCTATTACCAAAATTTATTGAAGGATTTTCTAAGATAGCCTACCCCATAACTTCACTACATAAGAAAGGTAAGAAATTTGATTGGAGTGAAAAATGTATTGAAAGTTTGAATAAAATGAAACACTTGTTAAGCACAACTCCTATCTTAAAAATTGTTGACCCTTTTAAGGATTTTGTCGTATACACCAACACATGTAAGGAAAGATTAGGCGGGGTGCCAATTCAAGAAAACTATGTTGTGGCCTATGAGTCTAGAAAGTTAAAAGAGCATGATAAGAACTATTCTACACATGACTTGGAACTTGTTGCAATCATACATGCACTAAAAATGTCAAATAACATAATCTTAAAGTACTTGTTTGATCAACAAAACCTTAATGCTAGACAAGCTAGGTGGTTGTCATTTTTAAGTGAATATGAATTCGAAATAAAACATATAAAAGGAAAAGAGAATAAGAGTGTGAACGCTTTAAGTCGTCATGCAAACTTATTGTATGCGAGAAGTACCTATGAATCAGATTTAGAAAATAAAATCTTAAATGCAGAAAATTTTGATAAAGAATATCAAAACCTAAAAGAAAAGTTTGCAGAAAATGAAAAGAACCAAATAAAAACAGATCTTAGTCTAAATGGAAGAGGGTTAATGCTACATAAAAATAGAATATATATACCAAATTCAACAGATATTAAATTTACTGTTATGGATAAATCACATAAATGATAGTATTCAGGACACCCTAGATACTAGAAAATCATCACTATGATAAGAAAATACTTATTTTAGCCTAATATGAAAAAAAGAGGTAGCATAATGTTTAGCATGTTGCATCGAATGCCAACAGGTAAAAGTAGAACACCAACATCTAGCAGGGTTACTACATCCACTACCCATTCCAAAATGGAAATTGGAAGTAATCATCATGGATTCATTAACAACTTTACCTAAAAAATTTAAACAACACGACTCAGTCATGTTCATAGTGGACAAATTGAGCAAAGCAACTCACTTTATTCCAGTAAAATATACTTATAAGGCCGTTAACATTGCTAATAAATTTATGAAATAAATTTTTAGGTTACACGATATACCTAAGGTAATAATCTCAAATAGATATGTAAAGTTTACAGGGAAGTTTTGGAAAGCCTTGTTTAAAGGGTTAGGCATAGAATTAAATTTCATCACTGCGTATCATCCTCAAAAAGATTGAAAAATTGAAAGAGTAAACCAGATTCTAGAAGACATTCTTAGAATGTATGCAATGGATAAACCTAGTAAGTGGGAAGATTACTTGCACTTAGTAGAATTTGCTTACAATAATCATTTCCAAGTATCAACTGGAATGAGTCCCTTTGAAATTTTGTATGGATGTAAATGTAACACTCCAATTTCTTGAATTAGTCTCATCGATAGGTTAATGTTAGGACATGAGTTGTTAAAAGATATGGAACTAACAATGAAACATGTACAACAAAATTTTAAGGCTACCCAAGACAGGAAAATTAGTTATGCTAACTTGAAAAGAACTCCTCAAGAGTTCTAGGTAGGAGAGCATATATATATAAAGGTAAAACCCAAGAAAATCTCCCTAATATTTGGAAGATATTCAAAACTGGCACCCAGGGATTGTGGGCCATTTGAAATTTTGGAAAAAGTAAGACTGATAGCATACTAGTTAGCCTTACCACCTACGATTAAATTACATAATGTTTTTCATGTTTCCATTTTGAAGAAGTACATTCATGATGCTACTCATGTAATTATTGGAATGTTATACAGGTGGAACCCAAAGGATATTTTCAGGTGGGACCAGAGCATATTATTGATAAGAGAGATATTTTACTCCGGAACCGTACCATCGGACAAGGCAAGGTGCAATGGAAGCAACTTAGTCCAGAAGAGTCCACTTGGGAATTGGAAAGTGATATGTAGGATGCATATCCGATCCTATTTTAAGATGAAATAATGGAAGAATAAAGGAAAAAAAATAATAACACCAAGGACGGTGTTATCCTCTAAGGGGAGGTGTATGTAAGACACCGAATTAAATAAAATTATTATTCTTTTGAATATTTTATTTTTTAAAATATTTTGACAAGAAAGTCAAAAATAGATGTAATGGATTATTTATATTTATTAATTAAAAATACTAAAAGGAATCAGAACTGAAATAACTGTTGAAAGAGTGTTTTGCTGATCCACAAGGGGAAAAAACAAGTGGTGAAAGTTGTTGAGTGATGTAGGAGGAATCCTCCCCAAAATCAAGTCAAAACTCCTTGTGGAGTGCTAAAGAGCAGGAGGCCCATAAATGACCAAGTCATAGGAAAAATACTATATAAGAGTATGTCTATTTAGCAAGCAGAAGGCTAGTAGTGTACGAGGAATTGATATGTTAGTGCAAGAGATGGCGCATTGATTGGATTTTGTACTTGTGGTTCGACAAATAGGCTTAGGGGTTTTGGAGCAAGTTAGAATTGGATGCTTTAGGAGTTGGTTGGGAGGAATGATTGTTTTAGTTCTATTTTTCTGATAATGGTTTCAAGTTCCCTATTCTACTTCTTATATGTTCTAGACTTGTTTTAAGTAAAATTTCAAGTTAGTTATGAATCCTATTTACATTGTTATAGAAAGGGTACTATGCATATGGGGCCTATTATCTTCCCTATTTTATGTTATGATGTAATGTAAAACTGATCTTAATTAGAAGTCATAGATTTATGTTTTTTTTTATATATTATAACCAAATCTCTGTTTGATTACATACCTGAATCAGAGTTTTGTATACAAGTGAAGTGCTATCATAGATATGGTTAAATGTTCTAATTCATGCTTGTAGACGTACTATTACAATATTTTAAATGTATTTATTTCAATTTATCTTTTCTTCGAAGTCGATGGATCTATACAGAGCTAGACTCGGCCTTTTTATTTTTAAAATGTATCAATTTAAAATACTATGTCAAACTAGAATCATACTGTCAGAGATCCTTGGTGGCGGTCCGTTCCCTAGATCTACTATGTTGAACAATTTATTTACAGAAATACATTTCCAATATTTAAACAATAAACATAAGTGAGCTGACTGACGCTTTTAAATAGAGTAAAAGCTGAGAGGATTCTTCCTTTCAATATAGAAACAAATCCATAAGTCGCAAAAACTACTTTAGTAATACAAAATAAAAACTAAAAAGAAGACATCTCATCTTTTTTCCAAAACCATCCAAACGCAGATTGAGATCTGCATTAAAAATTACATTAAAACTATAAACCCATATCTAATTATTAAATCACTCTGTAAAATGCATTACGAATGAAGTCGGATGGCTATCCATTAATATCAAAATTGTGTTCTAGACTCGGTATCTATCTTTCACCATCGCTTACAGATCTATCAAATAAATACACCAACAGATCTAGTAAGATTTAAACAATTAAAATTTTAATACAGTCTTAAAATACAAACATACAGTCTCTAATTGCGGGTATCTAAACCCCGAGGATTTTAACTCTATTTAAGCGAATTGAATCCACAGAATCGAAATCACGAGATATTTATAAATAGAAACCATCCAACAACTAATGTGTGGCAATAAGACCATTAAAATGGCATCCCTTGCTTTATAAAAATCACAATAGGTACTTTCGAATTGATGGAGTGTCAACACGTTAAAGCTAGAGGATCCAAAAATAAGCTAGCACAAACCCAAGGGGGTCTTATTAAATTATTCAAATATTCGAAAGGGGTATGAGTCTCGACTTTATTTCCACATGAACCCCAAGTGGATGTAAGTCCATTAATAAGGAATCCAGTGTTCAACAAAACCATAAAATATACATACAAAAAGAAAAGACAACAACGCTGGAAACAGAGAGGCTGCGAAGCCATTGCTACAAGCTATTGCATACTCGTAAATAATTAATTTATAGTCCAACTTATCTTCATAAGAGTGGAAAAATCCCCACTTCCCACACAGTCTATAACCCAGTGAAGAGTCTTTGCAGCCTAAACTACTTAACCCTTACCAATTTAACTATTGACAGACCATTGAGGCAGACCAGGCACATCCATGCCGGAGGGTACATGCCATATCAACAAATGCATAATATTAATTGTTAAAATAATGTAAATTTGGAATATATTCTAGTTGTATTGTATTCCTCCTATTGGAGATGAGTTTGGTCTTGTTAGAATCATTGAAGGATGCAATGTAAACCTCCAGATGTAAGTCGGGTCATTAGTACCCAAGTGTCAATATAATAAATGCTATTTGTAATGTCCAATTGGAAAAATAGGCCCTGACAACTAGTGAAGTAGGCCCCACCAAGTTAGAGGTCAAGTCAACAAAAGAATATAAATAGGAGGGCACTCCTCTTCATTTGTACTCACTCACCCAAGCTGGTTTTAGCAAGAGAGAGAAGTAGTAGCGCAATAAGAAGGAGGAAGTAGTTGTTGTCTACATTTTTCACTATACTGGTTGAGTTCTATACTAAGGAATCTTTGCGGGGTTTTCTCCCTTGTGGTTTCCCCGAGGAAAATCTCTATGTTCTTGTGTTATTATGTTTTTGTGCATGTTGTTCTTTCAGTGATCTTCTAGTGTATAGAAAAATAGATATCGTCTAAGCAATTATAAAGAATTTTAACATGGTATCAAAGCCACCTTGAAAGAAGACACTACACAACTAGGGTTTGTTGTTCTTAACAAATCCCTCGACAGTTCAACCAGAAAAGAGGGCTTATCGAACTCGCCTCTGAAGGGCGCATCTTTATGTGGTGTCAGAATTGAATTTCAAGAATTTTCAATTTTGGACCTGTTACTGCTGATGGGACAAACTAGGGTTTCTGTTTTCCCAGGGTTTCATCATCAATCTCAGAAAAAGGAAGATACAGTCTACCTCACCTTGAGAGGGCACAGTCTACCTCACCTCAGGAGGGCACATCTTTTCCACATCTCAACCCTATTAGGGTTTCCAGTTGAGAAATTACGGTTTCTACATCAAACCCTAAGTCTTCCATAAGGAGGTCAGCCATAAACTATTTTCTTCAAGTAAGTAATCTTCCTCCTTGTTCCATTTGAAGTTCTCATTCTATTGAAGATGACTAAGAGCACCAAGCTAGATGAAAAGCTTGAAGGAGCTAAAAACTTTAGAGCATGGAAGTATAGGATCATGTTCATTCTACAAGAGAATGATCTAGAAAAAATTGTGAAGGAGGAAGTGAAAGAACCAGAAGTGGAGGAAGTTAAGTACAAGCATAAGAAGGATATGATCATAGCCAAAAGGATCATAGATGACTCCATCAAGCATAACTTGGTTCCTCAAGTATCATCAAGAGAAATTCCAAAAGAAATATTTGATGCTCTCGCCAGTTATTTGAAGGGAGAAATATCAATAGGAAGATGACTATGAGGAATCACCTCAAAAGTGTGAAGGCTCAAAAGTCAGAGACTATGCAATCTTATTTTTCAAGAGTGGATCAAATTAAAGATCAGCTATAAGCCGTTGGTGATATAGTAGAAGAAGCAGAAATTTTGATGACCAACCTAAATGGTCTTCTAAGAGATTAGGAAGCAAGTTTATCTGAGGAATCTTCTCAAGAAGAAAGCCAACCAAATTTAGAAAGCTATGGGAAGAATGTGTTCAAGAAGAAGAAAGAATCTTAGCCAGAGAAGTGAAGCTAAATGAAAATTAATATCAATCCTTGACAACCCATGCCAAAGGAAAACAAAAAAGAAAGAGCTATGATCATCCCCACAAGACTCAACGGTTTAAAAGACCCAAGAAAGAATTCTCAAATTATGAGTGCTTCACTTGTCATACGATGGTACACATTGCCATCAGCTGTCCCATGAAAGCAGAAAGAGTTAAAAAGATGAGAAGGTTCCACGCTCATGCTGCTGAATATAGTGATCAAGAAGTAGAAGAGGAAGCAAAGAAAGATGAACAATCCAATGAAGAATATGTACCGATTTCTGCCCTAACAGTATCAGTCTCACTAGGAAATGACACATGGTTAGTAGACAGTGCTACATCCAAACACATGACAGGTTACAAGGACTCATTATCATGCCTTGTACAAAAATATTCACCACACAAAGTAATGCTTGGAGATGACTCTCGGTATCCCATTAAAGGAATGGGAGAAGCATCATATAAGTTGGATTCTGGAAAATCCATGAAGATGAAGGATTTCCTATATGTCCCTGGACTAAAGAAGAACCTCTTGTCTATTTCATCCTTGGAAAAAACAGGATTCAGAGTTACCTTCATAGATGAAAAAGTTCTCATGTGATCAAAAGGAAAGATCATAAATGATGCAGTAGAAATTGGAATTGAAGAAGGAGGACTCTACAAACTCAAGGGACATGCAGATTCATCTTTAGGAACAAGTACAATAAGTCCATGTGAGCTTTGGTATAGAATGATTTCTCATGTTCATTACAGAGCTTTTCCAATAGTAAGCAAGGTTGTGACTGGTCTACCAGAAATTTAGATAGAACATGAAGGTGTATGCAAAGGATGTGCACAAGGAAAGAATACTAAGAATCCCTATCTGCATAGTGATGGCAAAGCAAGGGGATCTTAGATATTATCTATTCGGATATATGCGGGCCAATGCAAACAACTTCATTAAGCAAGTATGTTTACTATGCTTCCTTTATTGATGACTACTCCCACAAGACTTGGATATATTTTTTGAAAAAGAAGGATGAAGTATTTGAAAGGCTTAAAGAGTTTAAGGCCCTAATAGAAAACTTCTCTGAGAGGAAAATAAAGATTTTAAGATCAGATAATGGAGGAGAGTTCACATCAAATGAGTTCAATTATTTTTGTAAGGAAGTTGGGATTAAGAGAGAGATCACCATTCCCTCTAGTCCTCAACAAAATGGTGTGGAAGAAAGAAATAATAGATCTATCATGGAAGCAGTAAAATACACGATACATAATCAAGATCTACTAATGTACATGTGGGTAGAAGCATCTAGAACAACAGTATATGTACAAAACATAATCTCCCATAGTGCCCTTGGGAACAAAACTCTAGAATAAATGTTCTCTGGAGAAAAGACCGAGGTAAGTCACCTAAATATATTTGGTTGTCTTGTGTATATTCATATTCCCAAGGAGAAAAGAAGAAAGCTAGAACCTTCAGGAAAGAAGGGATTGTTTGTGGGATATAGTGAATAGTCGAAATCCTATCAAATCTATATCCTAGGATATCGACGGATTGAGCTTAGCAGAGATGTAACATTTGACGAAGACTCGGCCTTTAGAATGTCAAAGAAAGATAGAGAAGATGAAGAGGAATGTGAAACTATCAAAGCTACAGAGAATCTCAAACCAGTTCGGAATGAAGAAGAAAGTCAGATACCTGAGGATTATGACATGACTGAACCTCAGTTGCCTGAAGAAGTTCCCAATGAAATCATTTCTCGAAAGAGAAAGTGTGCCTGGGATCATGATGTAATTCAAGAAGCAAAAAGACTTGGTATTCCAGAAGGAACCACTAGAGAAAGAAAGAAGCAAAAGTCATATCCTAGGTATATGGCCTTGATGAGTGATCTAATTGATAAAGAACCAACTTGTTTTGAAGATGCAAGAAAGTAGAGGGAATGGGTTGATGCAATGGTCAAGGAATACCAATCCATAATAAAGAATGATGTGTGGGAAATAGTACCAAGACCAAAAGACAAATCAGTGGTATCCTCAAAATGGATCTTCAAAACAAAGCATTCCACAGATGGTAGTATAGAAAAATACAAGGAAATATTCGTAGAAAGAGGGTTCTCCCAAAAGGAAGAATTGACTATGAAGAGACTTTTGCTCCAGTAGCTAGGTACACTTCAATCAAAATTGTCCTTTCCTTGACAGCCAAGAATAAATGGAAGTTACATCAAATGGATGTAAAGAAAGATTTTCTAAATGGCTTGATAGAAGAAGAAGTGTATATCGAACAACCGCAAGGTTTCGAGACTGATAATCGAGAAGCTTATGTATGCAGACTCAAGAAAGCATTGTATGGGCTAAAACAAGCACCTAGAGCATGGTATGGAAGAATAGATGGATTCCTTATGATTTTAGGTTTTACCAAGAGTAAGGCATATTCTAACCTTTACTATAACGTTGAGAATGATGGGATTATGATGCTACTTTTATATGTGGATGAATTTTTCTTAACAGGAGAAGATAAACTCATCATTGAATGCAAGAAGAAGTTGGCTACATAATTTGAGATGAAAGACCTTGGAATGATGCACTACTTTCTATGTCTTGAAGTTTGGCAATCCACAGGTGAGATTTTCCTAAACCAAGGGAAATATACAGTACAAATTTTGAAGAGGTTTGGAATGCTAGATTGTAAGGCTATGACCACTCTGATGACAACAAACTTGAAGTTACTAAATGATGATTTATCATAATTTATAGATGCTACTCTATGCAGAAACATTATTCGTTCACTGATGTACTTAAACAATACAAAACCTGATATTTGTTTTGTTGTAAACACACTAAGTCAGTACATGGTGAATCCCAAGCATATTCACCTGACAGGAGAAAAACATGTGATGAGGTATCTAAAAGGAACTTTAGATTATGGGATCAAATATACCTCAAACATCGAGATCAATTTACATGGGTTCACAGACTCATATTGGGCAGGAAGTGCTAAAGACAGAGAGAGTACTTCGAGTGGTTGTTTTAGTTTGGGATCATGAATGATCTCTTGGTTCAGTAGAAATCAGACAAGTATTGCACTTAGCATAGCAGAAGCATAATACATTGTTGCTTGTTTAGCTTGTAGTGAAGCAATATGGCTTCGAAAGATGTTGGCAGGTTTATGTGATGAAGAGATAGATGTTACTGATATCCTTTGTGATAATTGGAGTTGTATCAAGATGACAAAAATTACAGTGTTTCATGATAAGTCAAAGCATATTGAAGTAAGATATCACTTCATTCAGGACATGGTTCACAAAGGAGCTATCAAGCTCAAATATGTTCCTACAGAGGAACAAGTGGCAGATGTGTTGACTAAGCCTCTGGCTCGTGTACAGTTTGAATAGTTTCGAGACAAGCTTGGTGTAGTCCGGAAGGACCTCTCTCGAAAGAGGGAGTGACAGTAGATGGAAGAAGGGTGCAGTGGTGAGTAGCTTAGTCTAGAGTAGGGTAAGTCTGGCTAGGATAGCTTGGCCCAAAATGGTTAGTCAAACGAGGCATGTTGATCCTAAGGGTATTAGTATGTCTGGCTAGATCAGTTTAACCCAAGTGGGTTTGTAAGCCAGGACAAGGCTTGTTGGTCCCCAGGAATATCCATCTATCTAACTAGGCTTATTGGCTCGAAAGGGTTAGTAAGTTAGACAAAATTCCTGGGTGGATCTACCAGAGAACTCACCGTGATGCTACTTTGAGATGGTTAGAGGGTAGGATGGTTGTTACAATATTTCTATACTATTGAGATGTGTAGTTCAATATTATTATATTGATGACTGCTTAGCTCAGTATTGTTATACTGATGGCTGTTGAGATGATTGGTTCAACATTGATACGCTGAGATGTTTAGTTCAGTATTGTTATACCGATGAGCTCAGTATTGTTATACTGATGGGTATTGAGATGACAGTCAGAATATTGTTATATTGATGATTGTTGAGATGATAGTTCAGTATGGTTATACTGTTTATTGTTGAGATGTTAGATCAATATTTTTATATCGGTGATTGTTGAGATGTTAACTCACTACTATTATATTGATGACTGCTGATTGATATGCTGATTGTTGAGTACTATTGTATTGATTGAGATATATGTGTCAGTATTGGTTATACTGATGATTGATGAGATGCTTGATGAGATGTGTAGAGTGTATTCACACTGTTGATTGTTGAGATAGCTATAGTTGATTGTTGAGATGATTATTGAGATAGTTACAATTGATTTCTATTGAGATGGTTACAACTGATTGTTGAGATGCTTGATTGATGCTGAGATGTTTACTGTGATAATTTCAGTACTTCTATATTGATGATGATGTTTGTAATGTTCCATCATCTCTATGCTGGCAATGCATATGATGATCTAGCATTACAGATGTTTTGTTCCTTAGCACTAATATGCTAGTGACGTTGTTGATTGTTTTAGTACTTACACATTATTGATGTAGATATGATGCTTCAGTATTTCCATAACAGAGAGACAAATGATGATGTTTTAGTATTTATATACTGAAGTTATAGATGATGGTGATTCAGTATTCACATACTGAAGATACAGTTGATCATACTTATGATGTAGATGATGATGTTCTCAGTATTCACATACTGAAGATGCAGATGATGATGGTTCAATATTTACCTATTGAAGATGCAGATGATAAAGGTTCAGTATTCACATACTGAAGATGCAGATGATGATGGCTTAGTATCTACATACTGAAGATGCAGATGATGACGGTTCAGTATTCCCATACTGAATATGTAGATGATGATGGCTCAGTATCTACATACTGAAGATGCAGATGATGATGGCTCAGTATCTACATACTAAAGATGTAGATGATGACAGTTCAGTATTCCCATACTGAAGATACAAATGATGATGGTTCAATATTCACATACTGACAATACATATGATGACAGTTCAGATGATGATACAAATGATGGTACAGTTTTCACACAGTGATGATGACCAGTGGATGATTTAGAATATGATGTTGACTAGTGGATGGTTCAAAAGATGACTGCAAGAGATGTTCCAAAAGATGACAAGAAGAAGATTGAATACAGATAATTACAGAAGAATATCCAGCCGAGATCGATGATGAATATGTATGATGTTGTACCAAAAATTCCTATGACATATAGAGTCTCACTAGTTAGTTGTACAGTTGTAATAGTAGCAGTTGCTACTACAGTTGAATACCTTCCTAGTTAAGAGGGAGTGTTAAAATAATGTAACTTTAGAAGATATTCTAGTTGTATTGTATTCCTCCTATTGGACATGAGTTTGGTCTTGTTAGAATCATTGAAGGATGCAATGTAAACCTCCGGATGTAAGTTGGGTCATTAGTACCCAAGTGTCAATATAATAAATGCTATTTGTAATGTCCAGTTGGACAAGTCGGCCCTGACATCTAGTGAAATCAACCCCACCAAGTTAGAGGTCAAGTCAACAGAAGAATATAAATAGGCGGGAACTCCTCTTCATTTTTACTCACTCACTCAAGTTGGTTTTAGTAAGAGAGAGAAGTAGTATCACACCAAGAAGGAGGAAGCAGTTGCTGTCTGGACTTTTCACTGCATTGGTTGAGTTCTATATTGAGGAAGTTTTGCGAGGTTTTATCCCTTGTGGTTTCCCTGAGGAAAATATCTGTGTTCTTGTATTCTTATGTTTTTGTGAATGTTGTTCTTTCAACGATCTTCTAGTGGAAAATTGTTTTAACATATAGAGTAATGTTTCACACTCTCAAACCTTGGAATTTTTAGTGGCATGCTTGAAAGGAGGTGACCCTGTTGCCACCCTCATCATCCATCTCTTGACTTGCCTTACCCACAATGCAATCCTAATCTCTTCGAATTATTGAAAGCTGTACAAAGAAGGAGGATACACAATGTTTAGAACCTTAGTGTTTTACGAATGCAGAGAACGCCGGGGTTTGGCTCCTCCTAGATCCCGTTATCACTCCTCTGCCTGCAAAATAAAACCAAACTCAGTAATTGCTTACGATTTTAGACCTGAAAACAACATTGTTTGAAACTAAGTGGAACCCAATTGGATTTTTTTATATCTGGTAGAAGGCGTGGAAGGTCCAATGAATGTTGGTTTTCTTCTTCTTCCTCTTCGCAACAAACTAGCAATACTGAGGCCAGTGCATTCATTAACTCCACTAAAAACTTCATTGTATACCTCGAAAACAAACAAAATCCCTGTTAAATCAACTGTGAAGTGGTTGGAGCAATTTACATAGCACAACGAAGAAAAGGGTCGAGCTCATTCCAACAGCAAGTTGCAGACTAAAAGACAAATGCAAAATGGAAAATTCTAGACAAAGTGACACTATTTTAAACCCTATCGAAAACCCTTTCCATCGATTTCAACTGATGGAGGTTCGAGATCCATCTCATACATGCTTTTAAGATTTCCATTAACTCTTGACTGCATTGTGAACTTGCAGCCAGGATATAGTTATTGCCAAAATTCAACTTCAATACAAGCATGTCATAAATCTTGTATCTCAGGGTAATGAATAGATAAATACCATATTATATTAAAACTCAAAGTTGATTATGCCAAGGTTAAAAAATGATTAGGGTGTGAGCGGCATAGTTCCAAAGTATTTACTTTTTCAACCAAAGTCTTTACCCTTTTCCATAAACTTTATAGTGGCATATACCTTTTGTTTCCCGCTAGGACTATGGTCCTCACCATAGTAAACTTTATCGATGCCTCATGCCAAGGTAAGTGGGATCAAGACTATGGTGTTTAACACCATAATCCCCAACCCTCTTCTTCACCAAACTATGTTGCGCGAAGCCCCTTTTTAGTTAAACTCTTGCTAGTATGTTGGAACCATGTTTAGTTTTTAGAGTTAGGGCGTAACTACTAGGGAAAAATATTAGCCTTTAGGTTTACCAGCCCCTAGAAAAAACACATGGTAAAATAAAAATAAAAAGCAATAAGAACATCACCTTTAGGTTTGGCATTAGGGTCATTGATACCCGTATGTAAACGCCGAATGAAGTAATTGCACTGAGAGGTTCTCTACAGCCCAGTTGTGGGAGATCTTGTAACATGATGTAACATTAGTAACATTTGTAACATGTCGGAAAAAAATAATATTGATAGTGAATATTATGGGAGATATCTTGTAACATGATGTAATGATAGTAACGTTTGTAACATGTCGGAAAAAAATAATAGTGATAGTGAATATTATGTGAGAGATCTTGTAATGTGATGTAACGTTTGTAACATGTCGGCAAAAAATAATAGTGATAGTGAATATTATGGGAGAGATCATGTAACATGATGTAATGTTTGTAATGTTTGTACTATTGAAGTAACTAATGTAAAAAGTAGTAAATATTTTGTCGGCCTAATAATGTAAGTTCGTAACATTTCGTTTGAAATACACTCGCTATATTAATACACCAAAACAACAAAAATATTGTAGAAAAAAAAATTATTCTTAAGCAGCTATTTGAGACGAGGAATCTGATCAAGCAGCTATTCAAGACGAGGAATATGATCAGGTAATCTATTAGTATCTCTACATCCCTACTCAGATGCAAATCCAAATCCGCCTCCCCTCCTCTGCAGCTCCAGCTCCAGTTCCACTCGCAGCTCTCCTCCCAGTGCACCGCATGCTCCTCCCATTGTGCATCCCTCTTCCTCCTCCCACACTTCACCCCTCATCCTCCTCCCACGTTGCACCCCTCCTCCACTGCGTCCTCCTCCTCTGCCGCCACCGCCTGCACCTACAAATGCAAAGTTCAATGTTAAAATGTAATATTACATTTTAAAATTTAATATTATATTTTAATATTACATTCAATTTTAAAATTTAAAATATTAAAATTCAATGTTAATATTTAAAAACTTAATATTACATTTCAAATTTAATTTAATATTTAGATTAATTTTAATATTATATTAAAATTAATATTTATATTAAATTTAATATTTATATTAAATTTAATATAAATATTAAATTTAGGTATGTCACAGGTATATATAAAAAATATTTGCCATGCATAATAGGAATTACCTGTGGTATGGTGGTGAGGGTGTTGGGATAATGGGTGTGAGGTGCAAGGTTCTATCCTCATAGATCAGCTTTTTGTCTTAAAAAATATTAAATTTAGGTATGCCACAGGTATATATAAAAATTCTTTACCATGCATAATAGGAACTACCTGTGGTATAGTGGTAAGGCTGTTGGGATAATGGGTGTGAGGTCCAAGGTTTTCAATCCTCCTAGATCACCTTTTTGTCTTCAAAATATATAGAATTTAGTAATTTAGAATTTCATGTAAAGTGAGTTGTATACTTGCATAGTTTTCAGTGTATGGTTTTTTTATTGCATTTTTTTTCAGTGTAGTTATTATTCCAGCGATGCATTGCTTTTAGTTTATATTTCCTAGATGCATAAATGTCGGCATATATGTTAATGTTTGACATTTTTTTATATAGTGTCTAAAATAGAAATGGAAGATGTGCATGCGGAAGATGCTATGAGAGAAACAGGCGAAGGAAGCAAATATTATGAAATGACAACAAAACAACGAGAAGAATGAAGAAAAAAATGCAGATAGACAAAAAGAATTTCGAAAAAGACAGTTGGACGAAAAGACAGCAGAAGAACGCGAAGAACGAATAAAACAAATCACATATCGACAAAAGGAATATTGTAAAAGAAAGTTAGAGGAATTGACATCAGAACAATGAGAAGAAAAAGAAAACAGAACAATGACCGACAAAGAGCATATCGAGAGAGACAGATGAAGCAATCAGAAGAGCAAAGAAATAATTGAAATGCACGAAATGACCAAATGACAGCAGAAGTGACAGCAGCAGAACAACAAATAAATCAAAATGTACAGAATGACGAGAGAACAAGCGAAATGATAGCAGCAAAAGAAGAAGAACGAAAAAAAACACGCAGCTCGACAAAAAAAATCTTGAAAAAGAAAGTTAGATGAATTGACAGCACAAGAATGAGAAGAACAAAGAAAATGGAACAATGATCGACAAAGAGCGTATCGAGAGAGACAGATGAAGCAATTGGAAGAGAAAAGAAATAATTGAAATGTACGAAATGATGAAATGAGAGCAGAAGTGACAACAACAGAACAACAAATAAATCAAAATGTACAGAATGACAAGAGGGCACAAGAAATGTCAGCGGCAAAATAAGAAGAACAAAAAAAATAACACGCAGCTCGACAAAAAGAATCTCGAAAAATAAAGTTAGACGAATTGACAGCACAAGAACGAGAAGAACTAAGAAAATGAAACGTTGATCGACAAAGAGCGTATCGAGAGAGAAATTTGAAGCGATTGGATGAACAAAGAAATCGATTTGCAGAACACCAAATAAATTAAAATGTAGAACAACAAAGACAACATTCAACCAATATACCAGTAAAACCAACCGTGACAGATGCTCAAGCAGTTCCAAATAATAATATGGTCCCACATAAGGAGAATGAAATTGATGATAATATATCAGTACCATCTGAAGAAATGTATACTAGACATCACAAATTTCGTGAACGAATTGATCAATTTCCAGAAGTGCAAATGTGTCATGTCTACCAGGAGTCATATGCTGAAGTACACATACGTAATACAAGTACAGGTCCATTGTGCTTGCGATGTCTGAGAGAGGGATCTAATCACAGATTCTCAGCTGCGAACCACATGGATCTAGAATTTCAACCGCATGTCCTTCAAGGTCTCACACAAGTTGAAGAGATGTTGATAGCATGTGCAAGTCCAATTTTGTAGGTGATGCATTCAATTGGTGGACAATACAAATATCGATGACACACCATCAGTTTTCTACAAGAGATTAAAGATGTTGCTAAGACATTGCCACGACATATTAACAACTTGAACTTAATGGCCGTTGTGCGAAAAAAAGGACGACAAGGATCTAGTTATAATTTCACTGTTAGAAAACAAAAAGTTATGGATGCATTATTATATAAGATTCAGAATGATCCATATTATCGAGATGTTCGAGATAATTATGACGCAATGGAAGAGTTACGTGAAAATGCAACATATATCTCACATATGCTTAATTCTGTTACGCTTCCCGATATTTACGACGAAATAGAATTTGCAATGTTTGAAGGGATACCAGGAGTTGATGACATGTTAGACGGTTTACAAACAACTTCTTTTGCATCAAGGATTCCAAGTGCACCGCAAGAGATAGAAATTATTAGAGCATGGGAAAATAATCCTAATCCAGATGAAAATAACGTAAATGAGGAATCGACTGATGTGCTTAACTAGCCTGGCATTGGCTCATCTCCAATTAACGAGTATAACACTGTTGGATTATTTGATATGGCATTTCCAGCATTGTTCCCTAAAGGAGAGGCTGATTGGTTACAACCGTGAATGCAAAATGTCCATCTACATGAGTATGCAAAACATCTTCTCAGATATCATGATAACGGATTTGGAAGGCACCCTCGCTTCAGATATTTTTACTAAATATCATAATGAGACATCGTGCTCAAGATTCATCAACAGTTTTTGTAAAAAATAATATTAGTGAACTACCCACAACAATGGAAGAGTTATGACAACATTTACAAAATCTTCCAGATTCAAGATTGGGAGAAAGATTAATGAGATTTGGAACGGTATTAAGAGGCACACGTGCATATTGGAGAAAGTGTCGTCAAGAGTTATCTGACTTGATTCAACATATAGGTTTTTCGACAATATTATTCACACTAAGTGCAGCGGATATGCGGTGGTCTGATTTGCATAAATTAATGCCAAGCACAAGTCCTACAGATCCACGTGAAGTGAGGAAATGGAGATGTCAAAATTTAATTGATAATCCTCACATCATGGCACATTATATGTACTTGAGACATACAATGTTTCAAGAAGAAGTTTTCGAACATTTTCATCGAGCTACAGATTATTGGTGTCACTGCAAATGGCAACATCGTGGATCTCTTCATGTCCATGGGGTTCTTTGGCTAAAAAATGCTCCCAACATGGACACTCTAAATTGGGATGATCCTAGAGAAGTTATATCTACAAAAAAGTATTTCGACAAATGTGTGCATGCAATAAATCCACGTGAGGGACATCAACGAAATATTCAAATTGGAGATAATGTAGATGATCATCCTTGTGTAAAAGGCATAGAACAAATATTTCAATAGGATCCAATGATTGATTATGAAGAACTTCTTAACTGTGTTGAGCGTCATATTACCTAGAATGAGAGAAGTTGTCTTCGAAACAAAGGAGGAAAATTGGTATGTCGGTACCACGCACCATGGGATCTATGTGACCAGTCAAAACTTTACATTGATGAACAAGGAGAAAAAAAGTATGAACCTAGAAGAAATGATGACATAGTGAATACACACAATCGTGAAACACTGATGATGTGGAGGGCTAATACAGATTGGAAGCCTGTACTTTCCAAGTGCGCCATTACTAATTACATAGCCAAATACGCTGCTAAATCAAAAAAGGGATCTGAAACTTTCCACAATATGTTGATGTAGGTCTCTTCTATCCAAAATCCAAACAAACTAGCAGCACGTGCATATAAAATTTTGTTGTGTGAATCCATTGTTGATAGGAACATTGGTGCACAGGAGACATGCCATATGATTCTAGAGCTTCCTCTTTCAGAATGTAGCTGTCGTTTTGTGGTTCTAAATGTTGGTATGAAGGTTTTCAAACAAGTACAAGTTGAAACATATAATGCTGACAATGATAATTCTTGGATTGATGCATATACTAAGTGATTGGATAATATGGAGCAACTTACATTGATAGATGTTGCAAAATATTGGTCATATGACAAACGTTGATGGGGGGGGGAATGGTTATCATGAAGTAATGCATCTAGTGTACATGTGTTTCCTATATTTAACTCTATTCCTGATCGAAAAGATGAGAAATTTGTCGAATTCTGTTGGTTCGAGTTGGTTTTGTACAAAACATTTCGTGACTTTTAAAGAGATATAGGCCACACATCTGATGAAATTTTACAGAATTGGAAAAATTTGCAATATATACCTTGGCATGTTGATCGCAAACCTGTGCCTACAGATGCTCGAGTTGAATTCGACGAAGAAGAAAAACATCCAAATCCACAAAGAGATTCCAGGGAGCATGAATGGGAGATCATGTGTGGATTATATAAAAATCAATTTATAAATTATAATGAGTTTTAGATGATTGGACATAGGGATCTTGATCGTATGAATGATTGGAACACTGCTTTTGTAGATGAAGAGACCTCAATCATGCAATTCATTTCATCTCTGATATGTGAAAATTGAAAACGATTTCTACTAATCAACATGTAAAGTCTTACTCAATTGATAATTTGGGGGATAAGCAAAGAATAGCATACAATGTTATCCTTGAGCATTATAGAACAGGTGTTGATCCACTACGCATGATAATCCAAGGAACTGCAGGTACCAGAAAGTCATATTTGATTGGAGCCATAAAAAATACACTTGAAAATCTCTCACATCCAGGGAAAAGTCCATTACTTCTTCTAGCTCCTACAGGGGTGGAAGCTTTCAACATATTTGCAAGAACAGTTCATCTTGCACTTCATATACCGATCAAAGAAGTTAATCCTTTACGAGGACCGAGTTTCATTAACATACAAGAAGAGTTGAGGAATGTTAAATATATTTTGATCGATGAAATGTGTTTTATTGGAAAAAATCTATTAATCAAAATAGATTCAAGACTTTGCCAAGCCTTCCCAGAAAATGCTAATATACCTTTTGGTGGAAGACCAATTATATTGGTCGGTGATTTGGGACAATTTCCGCTTGTCATGGATAAGCATGTATATGCATCAGAAGGTATTGCAAAAGAATTGTGGAACACATTCACAATAGTTGTGACCCTCGATACTGTGTTTCGACAAAATGGACAAAGAAATGAACAAATATCTTTTCGTAATTTGTTAATGAATATTAGAAATACAATTCCAACAATAGAGGATTGGAAATTACTGATGACTCGTACAGATACTTCCGTACATGCAACAATGAAAAAGTCCTTCGATAAGGAGATACATTTGTTTGCGACAAATGATGATGTAAACTGCCATAACAAGTGTTTATTAAGAATCCTAAACTGTCCCATTGCGATCAGTAATGCTACATCTGTAAGAAGCAACTATTCTATAGAAGGAGATGAAGAAGGGTTGGAACTTGAATTACTTATAGCCATAGGAGCAAGGGTAATTCTCACATCAAACCTTTGGACCGATGCAAGACTCGTTAATGGTGCTCTTGGAGTTATACAACAAATTGTATATAACCCAGGAAGTTCGCCTCCAGAACTAACAACTTATGTTTTAATTAAATTTGATAATTATGTGGGGGTATCATGGGATGAATCATTTCCTCAAATTGTTCCTATTACATCTATCGAAAGAGGTAATAAAAAACAACTTCCATTAAAACTCGCTTGCGGTTTAACAATCCATAAGTCACAAGGATTGACATTGGAGAGAGCTACTATTAATATTGGAAAGCAAGAGAGGCAGGGTATGACATTTACAACAATATCTCGAGTTAAAGATTTGGCATGTCTACAATTTCAACCTCGATTCTCATATGATCGATATGAGAAGATGTCAAAACTACCAAGAGTGAAGATAAGAAAAGATGAAGAAGATAGATTGAGAATGATCACGATGTGAACCATATTCTCATTTATTTAATCCTTACCGAAGTATTGTCTTTATTTTCCATTTTAACAATTTAATCAATCCTTGATACTTATTATGTACATTATGATAATCCTCATAATTCTATCCGTGTTTTCAAGTTAACCTGTTCCTTACAATGTTGATCAAACTCCAGTTTTGTGTCATCGCCTACGACTGGAACCAGCCTAGATCCAAATCCTAGGTTCTATCAAGTGCCGAGAGGGATCAAATATCCCGAGGTGCAAACCTCTTCTCAGGTATTGCACTCAAGGAGCTTTTCGAGGAGAGGTTTGCATCTCGGGAGATTTGATCCCTCTCGGCGTTTGATAGAGCCTAGGATTTGGATCTAGGCTGATGCATGTCCAATTCAAGTAAGAATCAATTATATGTTATTTTACAAGTAACGACAAATTATTCATGCTGCGACCAATTATACATGTTACAATATTCACTCGGATAAAATAGTATATTGAAAAAAAATATTTTGAAAATTAATAAGTATGTGACAATTATAATGATGCACTTTATTAAAAAATAAAGCAACAAGACATGAAAAATAAATCTAAAGTTATTAATTCCATCTTTGAAAATAAAAATATTTGACAAAAAATTATACAATGAATCTCAATTATAATAACTTTAAAGTTGTTAATTCCATTTTTTTAAATAAAAAATTTGCCAAATAATCATTTTAATTATAGAAAACTTTCAAATTAATGTAGTATTTAATCTTCTTAAAAGAATTTAATATTTAATTTTCTTCAAAGAATTTGTTAAATAAAAAACTAAGCCTTTTAAAGAAATAAATAAAAATTCCGTTAAATAATAAATAGAAAAATATAATATATTTTACAAATAAAATAAAATATATATAAATTCACAAAACCAATAATAATGAAGTGATAAATTAACTCTTTTATTCTAATGAAAATTATATATATATATATATATATATATATATCTTAAAAATGAAAAATGTAAAGTAATTTGATAAATAATAATTAACATTAACGTGTAAAGAAATGCATACTTATGTATGTGCGATTTGGAATGAAACATGGTTTATTTAAAATTAATATAACATGTCAAAACACAATGGCTTGCCATACATAAAAATTGAATAACACTTTCACCTTGCCTTGCCGCAGATTTGAAATGGAGTGTTGAACTAAATTGAAACTTGAAAATTTGTATTTCTCTAAAAAGTAGATGCTCATACTTGTGAAATCGAGTCGCATTATACATGTTTACCTATCCACCCGATAAGTTAAATTCACATCGCTTTTGTGGATTTTTTTTAGATTTGTACCTGCCTGGATTTTGGATTTAATATGGATTTGTACCTACTTGGATTCTTTGGATCTACATTGTGTTGGTCTCATCGATCGAATCCCATTTGGTGAATTCCTTATTTTTAATTTTAATTTGAATTTTTTAATAGGGTTCATATTAGTTTTCCAAAGAGATTAGTTCTTGTCCTGGACTCAATTTAGGCCTCTGAAGTCTAGTAATTTTGCGCTATATCAATCCAGAATCCTTTGATGGATGAATTGATTCATTATTAACAATGTAACCATTGTTTTCTGAGATAATAGTGATGTAATTTGCTTTGAAGATTGGTCAGATCACAGGTCCAATCCCCACAATGAGTTCATATCTGAAGATGGATTCTAACTAACACCATCTCAATGGAGTCAATACAGGTAATGACGATTGCGAAACAAGAGAGACATTGAGGTGAAACGAGATAGAAAATACAGGTGAGAGTAAATGGAGACCATTGAATTGTTTGCAGGGCTTCATATTTAGTGACCTTTGTTTTTTCATGATCTCCTGGTAAATATCTATTGCTCTATCTATAAATGAAAATTATCTTTCATTCATTAATGTCAATTGACAATAGTCTTGGATAATCTTGTTAAATTATTAATGTAAATCCAAAAGACTTGGACAAATTTCATTAAATTTGAGCATCTAATCAACAAACTAATGCAAAGTTTTTGCATTTCCATTTAATCATATAAATATCCAATTCAATGGCAATATAATTGAAATTTAACAAGGACTCTCTATTTATAAATAAAAAAGACATGATCAATTCTTTTTAAAATTCAAAATTTGATTAGAAAGCATGGACAATATGTTGAATAATGGCAAGGGAAATCTCAATAGCTATGCCAAGGAATCAATCTCTTGCTTCCTCTCAGTGTTCTCCTTTGTATGGTATCAAGGCGGAGAACACAATGTGTGCAACATTAAGCTATATGGGAAATATAAATGTCGGTTTAGTAAATCATTGTTTTCAAAAGAATCATGTGATGGAGATTTACTACTCAGAAGCATGTTTGTAGATGTTAATCCAGTTTCTGGAAAATCATGTACAGGCACTGTGCAACCATATGTAACAATTCCAACCCTTGTAGTTTAAGGAAGGGAATCAACAAGGCATGAAGAGAACTCTGCAAATGATGGAGATGAGGCTCATCCATGCACTCATCAATAACAATTATAATTGGCGTTGACATTCTCAAGTCATATACAAGGACAATATACAAAAATTGAAAATGAATTGAGCAGTGTACCTCTGTTCCACTTGTAACCTACACACGTAGAAGGTTGAAGATGTACGGGAGTAGGAAAAGATTGAAATCTTGATCAATTCCTAGGTACATTTATGATTCTCAATCCTGGTTGGAGCGACATGTCGAATTCAAATTTCTTGTATTTTTCTTGGTTCAAAATGTATTTCCATAACTATGCCCATCCATCGCTATTGGAGAGGTAGGAATGAAGGTGCCTATTCAACCATCAAGGCACAAAGCAAAGTGAAGCCCCTCTCCTCTCTCTCTCTGGTTGTTTGAGATCTAACTCAGAGACAAACCCATGACATTACATGTTAGTTTCAGGAACCCTAGTTTCAACATAAGTGGGTTAATGAAAATCCACATGGAGATGTGACAGAGTTGATTATTAACATTTTCAGTGGCAGGAAGTGGCTACTCATAGGCTCATGACATATGACGAAGACTTGATAGGCACCACCCCCTTAAAAACTCCTTCATCGTAATAAGTACATTGTTCTTTACAACCTTCCCAACTTTTATCCAATGTTTTACCCAACCTTTCCAAAATCTCTATTGGGAGGAAAGTTTCATGAATCGTGCAGAGGAAACCATTGGGTATGCCCATCGAGTACACAATTGGAAGCTTGAGTGATTCCAAGGGAATTGAAACCGGTTGGCATCCATTCAGACACGCTCAATAGTATAAAAGAGAAACAAACAAGCTATGGTAAAGATTGGTTGTTTTTCTAATGCATCTCCAAGAATAAAGTCAACTCATATCCAATTAGAAATCAACCAATAGAGAATCAATTGGATTTGCAAGACTAACATTGACCAACCATAGATTTGCGAATGAAGCATAGATGGTGATACAAATTTATTCAACCTTATATGAGTTCATCTTTCGAATATAACATCAATTTTGTCAAAAAGGAATTCAACCTATGAAAGGGAGAACAGAAACAGCTTGGAATCCCATTGGACCAAAACTGAAATAAACTTGCCTCTGATTGGATTAGATTGGTAAAAGGAGAAAATGGCTTGCAACTAAAGGATTAGTTTTCCAATTCAATAGATATTTGTTGTATAGTTTATTCTAGCTAGAAAACAAATTTAAAATTTCTGAGTAAGCAATTGATCTCAGGCTTATAACATAGTATAGAATGGAGACACTAACTAGGTTATGTGAAAGTGGGAAAGATAAAAAAAAGGATACTTCGTAGCACTGTGTATTCAAATTTTTAGAGTGTCCATACTGCCTTCAAATTCTTTAGGCATTGTATCACATGGAGCATTTGTGACAATCTTGTCCAATCAAAGATATTATATTTCAAATATTTTGGTGCATAAATTATTAACAACCTAAAAATTTATACACACACACACACACACACACACACACACACACACACACACACACATATATATTGGAGTCACCAAATCGATGTTCATAGAAAAATCAAGTATTCACATATACAAAGAAACACAATGCATGTAGTAAGAGGAAATAGCAAACTTGAATCCTGCCATGAGAATGATCAAAATTTTACATCAAGAATCAAGATAGATAGATCGTAGGTGTAGCATTATTTGAGAGGTATTAAACCTTGAAATACAATTGATGATGACTAAAGCAAATGCATTTTACAATAACAAGATTTAAAATAGAAATAAAATAGAATAAAAAGGTAATTTATTTTCAACAATTTCGCAAATGTAATGATATCATGCTATGAGCAGCTTAAATTTAGCTACATAAATAAATAAGTACATTGTTCATCATAACCTTCCCAACTTTTATCCGATGTTTTACCCTTCAAAATTTTCTATTGGGAGGCAATTTTCATGAATCATGCAAAGGAAATAGTTGAGCATGCCCATTGAGTACACAGATGGAAGCTAGAGTGATACCAAGGGAAGTGAAACGCATTGGCATCCATTCAGACACACTCATTAGCATGAAGGAGAAAAATGCCAGATATGGTAAATATCGAGACACACTTAGTAGTATGAAGGAGAAACATACAACTAGGGTAAAGATTGGTTATTGTTTTAATTCATCTCCAAGAATAAAGTGAACTCAACTCCAATTAGAAATCAACCAACAGAGAATCAACTGGAGTTGCAAGACTAAAATTGACCAACCATATATTTTCCAGTGAAGCAGAGATGGTGGTACAAATTGATTCAACCTTATATGAGTTCATCTCTCTAAGATAACATCAATTTTGTCAAAGAAGGATCCACCGTATGAAAGTGAGAACACAAACAACTTGGAATCCCACTAGCCCAAAACTGAAACTGACTTGCCTCTGATTTCAATCGATCAGTAAAAGGAAAAAATTGATTACAACTAAAGGATGAGTTTTCTAGTTCAATGAAGAGATTTGTTGAAGAGTTCATTCTAGCTATAAAATAAATTTAAAGCTTCTCAGTAAGCAATTGATCTCGGGATTATAACATAGTATATAATGGAGATACTAACAAGATTATGTGAAAGTGGGAAAGATTAAAAAACATACTTATTAGCACTGTGTATTCAAATTTCTAAAGTTTCCATACTGGGTTCAAATTCTTTATGTGTTGTATCACATGGAGCATTTGTTAGTCTTGTCCTATCAAAGGTATTATATTTCAAATATTTTGGTGCATAAATTATTAACATCCTAAAATTTTACAAAGCCTAGAAACACACATTGCTTTGAAATTATCACCAACAATAATAGATATTTGCTTATAAGTGAAATCCATGAATAGTTTCTTAACTTTTCGATCCCTCTCCTACATTACAGAGTTGAATATTTCTTGATTTCATAGTACAACATAGTTAAATACTATTCGACTCATAGTACAACAAAATAATGTGAATTTTTTAAAAACTAGAAAATGAATGAAAAGGTAGATGGGACAAGCTAAATATGAGGTACGAAAGTCCACTATCCTTTAACCCATTCTTACACAGGGTCTAAGAATAAGTGATCATGTATCCCATTTTTTAGTGGTATATTACGAGATGGCAAACTGGGGGATAATAATATTGAAAAAATGTTGGATAGTTTTTTCATATGCCACTCACTGATTGATAAAGTGGATCGATATAGGTCCTGGGTTGATCCAATCTGTTTATCCAACCATTATCCTATCAACCTTCATATTGAAGGGGGGGGGATTAGACTCGAGAACCCCTTTAGATGTAATCATGAATGGCTGAAGGTGGAGGGTTTTAAAGCCCCGATGGACATGGTTTGGTCCCACTCTGCTAATTCAAAACTTTTTTCCCCTATGGACTTAAATATAGAAAAGTTAAAAGTCCTTAAGTCAGAAGTCATTTTATGGGACAAAATTAGAACAGTGGAGGACAAAAAAGAAGTGTGTAAAATTGAATATCAAATCAGTCACATTTTGATGAACAAAACTAAGGGGATTTTCATACAATTGGAAGCTGAAAAGTTGATTAGCTTAGAACATTAAAAGTTGAATATTCTTAGGGTGGCTTTCCAAAAAGCTAGACTGAAGAGTAGAATCACTTGGCTATAAGTAGGGGATAAGAATTCTAATTTTTTTCATCATTATGTTGAGCATCGTCATAATATCAATTCCATCTGGTCTTTGAAGAATCCTGGAGGGATCAGTTTAACATATCAAAAGGAAATTTCTCAGGTGACAAATGATCATTTTGAGGCCTTATACAAGGCAGGAGATAAGATTGATGTCAAGGATTAGATAAACATTGTTAAGGAATACCCCGGGTTCTTTTCAAAAGAAGAAGGGGATGTAATCTTTAAGTCAATTTCTATGCAGGAGCTAAAAATAGTTATGATGTCTACGGCGAGGTCTAAAAGTCCAAGGCCAGATGGCTGGACATGTGAACTTTTCCTGGACTATTTTGATGTGATGGGACTGAGTCTTCTGAGGGCGGTCGAAGAATCCAAAGTGAGGGGGGTTTATCTAGTGCCTTTAATTCAACATTTGTGGCATTGATCCCCAAGAAAACTACATCAGAAGACTTGGGGGACTTCCTCCCTATATTGTTGTGTAAATTTGTCTACAAAATTATAGCAAAAACTATTGCTAATAGAATTAAACCTATACTCTCTAGGGATACCTTAGCAGAACAATTTGGTTTCCTGGCTAATAGGAAGATACTGGAGGCTATAGGGGTTGCATAAGATCAGGTGTTCCACAATATAAAACTTAGAAAATTGGAGGCTTGTGCTCTACAATTGGACCTAAATCGGGCATATGAAAGTGTCCATTGGGGTTTTCTTAGTCTAATTTTAATTCAGATAGGTCTCTAGTATAGAGTGATGAAGTGGATTATGGGGTGCATGAGTTCAGTTTCATATTCTTTCTTGGTTAAAAGATGTCCTACATATTTCTTTTCAGCAGAAAGAGGACTTCGACAGGGATTCACTCTCTTTCCCCTACTATTCATTTTAGTGATTGAAGGCCTAAATTCAATAAATCAAAAGAGATCAGACACATCTTTGTTATAAGTATGGGGAGAATATTTTCGATATCCCACTTATTGTTTGCTTATGACATATTAATCTTTGGGTTGGGATCACCTATGGAATGGCATGCTTATCATTCCATGATCATGGAATTATGTGATGTTTCGGACCTATCTATCAATAAATCCAAGTCAAGTTTATTAGAGTATGATGCTAGTTTGGCCGCTCTGTCTGAGATCGAGAATCTCTTCTAGATTCTGGTCTGACCACTATTTGAAGGTACTAAATATCTTGGGTATTTCATCAAACCTAATGGATATCATGCGGAGGATTGGCTTTGGTTACTAAAAATATATGATAAAATAATTAAAAATTGGTGTTGGCGCTGGCTTTCCCTCGGAGGGAGGGTGATCTTGGTAAAATTTGTCCTCACTAATCTTGTAGTTTATTGGTTTTCTCTGAGTAAGGTTCTAAAAGCTATCATAAAATCCATTCAGAAAAAATAAATGGATTTCATCTGGTCGGGACAACTGGAGAAGAATAAATATCACCTGGTCAAGTGGGACAATATTGCTAGACCAATAAATAAAGGTGTCTTCGGTTGGAAAATATTTTTCTTTTCTCTCTGGCATTAAGGGCGCAGATTTTATGGTTGGCCTTAACTGGGTACAGTCTATGGGCGTGTTGAGGCCTGGAAAATCCCAGGTAACAATAGTAGGGATTCTACCCAATAAACGTTCCCAAATAGCTCATTAATGTTTGGTATGGGGAATCTGTCCGCTTAATGGTCCGGCTACCGTAGGTTAAGTAACGGTTAAAGCTTGCTTTACTGGTTGCGGTTTGGTCCACCGTTTAAGATTATTTTTTGTTTTATTTTATATATGATATTCAAGTGCCTAATTAAGTGCAATTGATAGTGATAACGAAGAGTTCACAATGTGATGCACAGGTTCTTTCCTCTCGTCTTACCTCTTTTGCTTCTAAATCATAAACAAATAACAACTATGCTAAGCTAACTAGTTCTATCTAACCTATCCCCAGGGAGCAAGATTATATTAAATGATGATTAATGTACTATAAAACATGCATAACAAATATCACAGATAGTTGTTCATAATTCAGGATACATGAATGTACGTAGAAAGATAAACGGAGATTGCTCATTGTTGGTTAAAACATTCATTACTCAAATTACTGCGTAATTTTCATAAAAATAAAAATAAATCATTCATAACATGGAATTAATTCAAAAGTCAGAATGATCTTGCAGTTTGTAGAAGAAGCTGAAACAGAAATAATTCGACATTCAACCAATCTACAACATGCATTTGAAACTTCACAGCCCCTTCTCCAGCAGAAACTATGGCCTCTTTATTATAAAAGGAAGTAGTTCTTCCTACAATAAAATTTCCAAAAATATTGCATGGAAAAAAGGTCCCCTTTTCTAACATCTATTTCACCTCTACTTATACAAAACAAAATGACTCTTGAGTTGTCCTCTAGCCTTTTGGGCTCCCTTGAATCTTCCTTTACAAAAATTTCTCTTCTAGTGCATGCACTTAGAAAAAAAAAATACAAAATATTAAATGATCCTTGGTTTTGAATAAGCCAAAACTAAGTGGGCCCAGTAGGTGTTTTGACAAAAACATCCCAAGCTTGTGCTTGTTCACTGATGACCTTGCACTCTACAGGTTCCAATACACGAATTGCCACCTCATGCTTTGACAGCTGAGATTCGATTTCCTTCATCTTAGGGGTACTCTGACTCAAATATTCTTCTAAGTTGAGTTGGTGACCTGATGCTTGTATAATCCAAGTCTCGATGTCTCCTTCACTAACGGATTTGAGCCTTGATATGCTTTCCTCTCCCTTCTGCAACTTCTCTTGCAAATTCTTCAGATGTTCTTCCTTGACTGGGAAAACTTGATCCAAGGTGTTCGTTAGAATCATGCACTAATTGTGAACCAGATGTATGCCTTTGTAAAACTCAGCACACTTTTCAATAGTTTTTTCAATAGCGGTGTTTAACCTGACCGCTGCTCTACAACCAAAATTTAGTATGGCTATCTCCATATTAAGGCCTCCTACTAATTTCTAAGCCATGTCAGCTGGAAAGTTTGAATGGGTTTCTATCCATGCGAACTGATTTTTTACAAGCTCTACCACATATGATAATCTTCTCTAGAATTGTGTTGAGTCGAGCTTTATTTATTTCAATATGTCTTCCATTTGTTTAGCCTTATACATTTCCTTTGCAATATTCAACAAAACCTGATTTATCTCCTTTTGTAACATCGAGGCTAAATTCCTAAATGGAGTGATGTCCATCTGTTTCTCCTCTGCCACTTGCAATTGTTTATTAAGTAAAAGGTTCTGGGCTTCCAGCTCCTCTACTCTTTTGTTTTCCATATCCCCTTTCTGCATTGTTTCCATGACCTGCTTCTCGAGGTCTTTATTCTCTCCTTCAATGATGTTCACTGATAATAATAAAGCATCCTTGTCGGACTATAAAGTTTGACATTTTGCCTTGGAATCCTCAATTGTACTAAGCATGTCTTCATACTTTCTCCTCAGACTTTGACCTTCATCTCTTTCCCTTTTAAGAGTTTCTTTAACTTGAGCAATCTTCCTCTATGATTGTTCCAAATCTGTCATTATTTTATCAACATTGTCCTCATTAGCAAGGGTTGAGGCTACACTTGCCCTTGCCATAAGTCTTGGACCTTTGTTAGTCCCTTGAATAATTGTCTTCTCAGTCACCATAACTCCCTTATTTTCTCCAGTGTCCACTTTCTTCTTCGTTCTCCTGACAATTATCTTTTTAGCTTTGTCGTAAAAATATGGGTATTCAGATCGGCCACCTGTTCTTCTTGGGGTGGAATGAAAGGGATTAATTCAGTCCCTAATGTCGGAATTGGATTTCCTTCTGTTGTGCTACTGGATGGGACAGAGGATTCTACCGGATCATCATAAGACTGAGTTTTCTCTTGGTCTGCATAATCTTGTTCCTCTTGCTCCTTTTGTCGAAGCTCCTCAGTTGCTCTATCTACATGTTCTTTTTCTTTATCAGTTTCCTCTATGGTTCTTCTTCTTATGATCATTTGAGTGCTTCCTCTTGTCTTTTCTTGGCGGCCTCCTCATCTTTCTTTTTCTGTTGCTCAATATATTTTCCCTTTCCACCGACCGTAGTTATCTTTTGCTTAAATATCCTCCTCAAAGCTGTCATATTGCGTGCATTTCAAAAAATTTCTTCATCTTTATCCCAAAAGTTTGTGTACTCAAAATGCACTCCTACTGCAATACAATAATTTGCAACCTTATCCTCGGATTCATTCCTATGGAAAATCATCTCGTCAAAGTGAAAATATTCTAGCTCTTTTACAAATTCTGATGCACTCTTTACTTTGGAGAAATTGTAACTCCCTATATTAAACGAGACTAGGGGATACACGACCTTCTTCTGTTCAAACAAGAAGTTACCAACTCCATCAATGTACAGCTACCTTACTACCTCCTTATGAATAACATAATTTGTAGCGTACTTTGGCAGAAGAGAAGGAGCCCTCGATCCACCAAACATCCTCAAATACAAGCCCTCCTCTGTCAAGTAATAATGCCCATTATCATGTACAACCTTCAAATCCTCTTCGGACATGCAATCACACTTAGCAAGGAAAATCAATATGTATAATGGCATGATGAATTCTTCACAAATAATCTTATAGTGATTGAAATACTTGTGTTCCCACAACAACTGATATGCAGCATATACAGGAGACTTGGCCTTATCCCATTGGCACTTCAGAGCTGGGAATGGATGCATGCAAAAAATACAATCAATCAGAACTGAGCTCATATAGAACTCTGATTTATTCTACGAGACTCCTCCTAGTGTTGCACTTATGCAGGAAGACAAACTGTTAGACACTATATTTTCCTAGTTGAAGATGGTGCCTTGAGTGGCCACAAAGAAGATTACTAGTACCCAACTTAGTTTGAAATTATTTCCATTTTCTCTTCCAAATATCATGTTCAACATCAACGCTATCAGTATGTAGGGAGTACGAACGCTCGTAGTTTCCTACTCCCCGGAAGGCCTTGTACGAAAATTATTTTCGGGAATCATCATCATTTTGACATTGTCCAAAACATCTAGAAACATCTAGATTAAGGTCTTTCAACCATCCTTCAGTTAAATATGTATGGGGTGTTGGTAGCTTGTAGGCCATGGATACATAAGCTAGACTATAAGCAGCATATCCCTCCCCTTCAATATTATCCAAGATCATCTTCATCACATCAGCCCTCGGGAGGATCCAGCCTATTACCTCTGAACATGGAAAAAGCTCTGGACGTGTGGCAAGCTTCATGATTTAAATGTAGTCATTACACAGTAGGAAAATGATATAAGAAGGAGTTGCGTTGGTGATCTATAGTTATTACCCATATATGCTAATATTCCAATCTAGCATCTAGGACGCCTGGATTGGTGATCATTCGGTATATTTCCCCCCATTTGTACTTAGGTTCGACACCCATGATGTCTTTGGTATCTTCATATATAACCTTGACTCGGGTTATGATCTCTATATTTGGTTATTCGTCTACTTCCTGCACCTTGTTCTTTTGTTTCTAAGGCATGTTGCTTTATGGCTGATGAGACTATTTTGATCATACCAAAGCATGTTATATTAAATCCATTTCAAATGTATAACTGTAATTTAATAAACTCAATACTAAAACAAAAAACCGATTTTAACCAAAATATTTACCAAATCATCATAATGCATATTAACCAGTCTTGCTTCCACCCTAAAACGTGCTTTCTTGTATATGAGGAAATAAACAAAAAGGCTTAAGCTTTCAAGAGGTGATTCCGACACACGTCATAGACAAAAATTCTACTGCGTAGACCCTAGGGCTTCCACTACGGTATCACATCAACCGATATCAATACTACCGACAGTAAAACCCCTGAAAAATGCCCAGACTGCTAATCCCTTAAATGAACAAACAGGGCTTTTACCTTAAGAAGAAAATCCCTCCCCCGACGTCCCACAAAAAACTTACTCCGACTGACCAATGACCGCAATTCTGCCATAATCTGATTGACGAAATGAGGGAGTGGTGTAGATGGTGAAACGCTCGTCTGCCCACTGCCCTCTTTCTATCAACGAATGATAGAGAAAATTGCATGGCAAGCTAAGGATAAATGAAAACCAGGGCAAGTGAAAGAAACGACGGCCTTGAACAAGGGAAAAACCCCACAATAAAGATGAAAGATCGACTGTAGCGTTCGAATAACCCCTATGGAAAAATAAAAACAAACCTAACCTTACCAATTCGTTCTAAAACTCGCCAAGTAACGAGACAAGTGATGAGATCCTACCTATAATGCTGAAATGACCTAGAAAAACACGATCCATGTTGGCTAGCAAATTGCTCAGACAATGACAGCTCCATAGCTCCAAATGGACAATGATACAGTGAGATAATAACCGTGGAACATCCTCATACAGGATTTTATAGGCTTGGTGCGGGTGAACATAATAAAAAATTCGGGAAGAAGACTCTGTAAGCGCCCACAATGTATCAGAACAGATCCTGCTAGTGGACGAGAAGGTCTTGGGTGGCTATAAACTAAGACGCCAAGATGGATAAATGCTTAACAACCAATCGTCAAGCCAAACGACTAATATCACACCGACATCAAATCCAAAATTGGGAAGACATTGGATATGCTTTAGACTCTGCATCTGCAACACCGGCCAGAAAAATCAGTAAACTCTCGGAACGCTTCGAAAGAAGAAACCGACACAACGGATGGAAACATAACAAAGCTTCTGCAAATATCGGAACAAGAAAAGACACGTGTGACCCGATGCATGCTAAAGAATCAGGACTAGGCGCTCAAGGACTTCGGAAATTGCTTTTCGATATGATAGACCGGGGAACACCCAATATGTCGGAAGGACTCTTCAAAAGTGCTCAAAAAAGAGCATCAGCTGGCTATACCACTATGCATCCGATACGTCGGAAGGACTTTCAGGAGTGCATCCGATACATAAGGAAGAACACTTCTTTTTTTTCCAAATTTGAATTCATGAAACAAATCTTTGTGAGATAAAGATAGACTTTCCAAGCCTTCTAAAAACTAAAAAGAAAAGGGGGCCCTAAAAATCAAAATTTTTTTTGGGATGATAGTTGCAGCCGCAACAGGGCGTTGGTTATCCAAAACAAATATTTCAAGTGTTTAACTAAGATACAATGGATATTTTATCCAACTAAAATTCGACGAGGGGCTTCCAACTTTTAGGATGGTCTAGTAGAATCCCTTGAGATTTGTGGGGATTGGCTTGCCTATATCCTGGGGAATGGAAGAGATATAAGGGTTGGTGAAGAACCTATCATTGGGGGTCCCAAAAACTACATGATCTCGACATTTTTACTGTATTTTCTCCACAATAAGGGTTTTTTTACATTAAACCAGATAGTGACTAGACATCTTGTTGATCACTCAGCCCAAGGATTTATCTCTACCGCACAGTTGGGTCTTCATGATCAGATGCAACAAGAATGGTTAGTTTACACTGCTGGTCTTCAGGAAGGCTCGATTTCTTTAAGTGAATATGTTGATTCACTTGCTTGGTCTTATGATAAATATACTAGTGTTATAAGTGCTAAACTGGCATATCAAATTCTATCCAATAGATATCCTTTTATTAAGTAATAATGGCACACTCTGTGGTCATGGAAGGCACCTTACAAACTCATTATATTTTGTTGGCTTAGGATGGAGAACCAACTTCTGACTTGGGACATTCTTTCAAGGAAAGGGGTGTCTAGTCCCAGTATCTGCTTACTGTGTAGACAGGCTGGTGAAAACCATATTCATCTATTTGTGACTTGTCCATTCACTCATTCGGTTTGGAACAATCTTGCACATTGTCTGCATCACCCTCTTGGATGGTCGACAAACTCTATTTCAGAATGTTTTCTTAATTGGAAATCCTTGGATCCTTCGAGATAGTCCCTTCCTTGATTTATCCTCTGGGAATTATGGAGATGTAGGAACTCATTGATTTTTGAGAATATTACTCCAAACCCACTTAACACCGGCATGAAGGGTTTGACTTCCTATCAATTTTCTATGGAAATTGTACTTCCAAAGTTCCTGCTCAGAGGAATTATCGAATTGGACGTGCTCTTCCTCCATCTGATAGGATTGTGGGTTTTCTTTATGGTTCTTCATAATTGAACTCTGCTTTATGTGGAGTTGGGGCACATAGCGTGACGAATCATCATAATTAGTTTAATAAATGGATGATATGCAGACAAGGTTGAAACATTAGAGGGTAGCTTCTTTCCCTTTGGCTTCTCCTCTACCTATATTGGCTACAAGGTTTCGTTGATCTTCAGGTATATGGTGATTCATAGGTCATCATTGACTGGGTGAACTTAGTCATGGGATCAACAATATTTCACTTTTGTCTTGGCTCTAAAGGACCAGATTATTGATTGACCGATTTTGGGACATCTCCTTTGGACACATCTACATGATTCAAAGTGATGTTATTGACTCTCTATCAAAAAGGGAATTGGTTGCGGATTTGGGTTGGGTCTTCTTTGAATACTGGAAACATGGATCTCTCATATATGTTGGTCGTGTCCAGACCATCTTTTGAGTTGGTTTCCTAGTCCATTTCCCATTTATTTTTGTTGGTCATTTTTGTACTAGCTACTTGGTCTATGTAGGTTGTTTCTTTGTTCAATTTTGGTTGGGCACTACTTTGGGGCCTATGTCTGAAAACTATGTTCTTGCCAATTTTTTGGGTTCTTATGGACAATTTTGGGGTCCCATGATGTAATCCGGACTACTACACATATATTTAAATAAAATGTAGCTTTTTTCTAGGGAAAAAAAGATTACAATATTTGAAATAAGTTGGACATAAAATGGTGTTGAAAAAGGTATGATAATGGAAATTTGTGATAATAAGGATAGGCATAGAAGGCATGGTTTGAAGGCGCCAACATAAATGTTTGAAAACACTAAATACTAATAGTTTCAATGACTCTTCAAACCATGACTACCATGTCCCAAACTTTCACTTTCATATTTTTTTAAAAACAATGATCATGTCACATCAAGCTACATTATACATAGAGAGGAGAGGGGTTTTTCTATTTTATGCGATAAAGAATTGAAACTACACTAATGCAGTCCTAAGCTTAGAAATTGAAACTCATAAAATATGTTTCTTTATAATGTTGGAATGAGAGGATGGAGAGAGGGCTAGGGTTTTGTAGAGGATTAGGGTTTTTTTTTTACACTTTGTGCAAGAGTTAAACAGGGAAACTATGTAAACAATTCCACGGTCGAAGAACAAAACACACAATGGATATCATGTTCAAATATTTTAGTGCACATTCGATTAACAACCTACAAAACATTATACTTTGTTCGATCCTTAAACAAGGAAAAAACAGTGCTAGAAGCAAATAACAAAATAAGTTCTTGAAGCAAAGAGAAAAAAGAAAATCATAGACATTTAGATTAAATGTATAAAAACAATATCCCTAATTTAAAATAATTTCAATAATTTTTTGTATCTCTAATTCTACAGCGATAAACACACATAACCACACACCGTCCTACATGAATCAAACAAATCAGTGCTTCTTTTGTTTGTAACTTTAATAAGGAAAACATAGTACAATTTTTACTATTTAGTAGACATTATCACCATATTTATTGGGGAAAAATTCCAACACCACCATGAACAAGCATCTTAAATTAAAATGTCGTGCTCCCAACTTTTCACACTAAGAAAAACAATTATCACAAACATTAGAAGTTTCTTAAAAAAATTTGTATTTGCGTGCATGGTATGCAAAATATTTTTAATGCTCCCACCAAAATTCAAGTCCCTCAAGTTTTTGCATCAGTGGAAAACAATCAAGAAAAATTATAGGTTTACAAATAATCTAGTAAAAATTTACAAAATGTCATTATAAATTTCAAAAACAAAAATTCAAATAAAATTAAGGTAATATTATAAATACTTCACTAAAAATTGAGGGTGTGTCATTAAATATAATAATAAAGATCAAACTTTGAAATAATTCATATCAAATCTAGGAAAAGTAATAAAAACCACACATTATATATTTTTAGAAAGAGAGATTTTAGAAATAATTTATGTGTTGAAAAGCTTAATGGGTGATGGTTCAACAATGAAGATGGTGGCAAGACAATCATCCACCAACATCCAATTCCCTGGGATATGAAAAATAAAAGTAGTTAGTACCAAGTCACAAGTCTTGAATGTTGTTGTTGAAATAGTACTCGGGTTGAGGCAACCTAGTTGGATGTGTTTGTTTTGTAAGTAAGAGAAATTTTATTAACATCAAAGAAATCCAGTTACAATTGACATTACATCATTTCTCCTGTTACAACATATTCAACATGGCACACAGGCCAACGACAAATTGTGATAACCAACCCATCCTGACATTGCATTGCATTACAAAAGATTCCCCTAACAGAATTGTTAGTTTTTCAACATTAAGCTAGCATTATTAGGATCTTTAACTGAGAGAATAACAAGTACAACAATCAAACACAAGAGACAATGAACACACTGTTTTTCCTCAGGGAAACCATAAAGAAGAAAACCCCACAACTTCCTCAAAGATAGAATCAGCACCAAAATAGTAAAATCCCCAAAACAGTAATTGATCTCCCAACAACAGTAATCTTCTTCTTGACTAGCCCCAGTGCCTTCTCCTTCCTCAACTATGCGCTACACTTTAGTGTGTATGAGTTGTGTGATAAATATAGACTCCAGTTCTCTATTTATACTAATCTCGACATGACTAAAACTCTACCAGGGCCGATCTCTACTAGGAGAGTCTAATAACCCTAGTGCCTTGGAACTGCGGGGACTTTAACCCTTAGAAAATCAGAGGGTTACTCACTATGACTTGACATGACTTGTTTACATTATTGATCCTCCCGATTGGAACATCGAGGCATGACAATATGACTCAATTACATTATAGATACATCCCGGAATAAACATCGAGTTACAATACATAAGATACATAGATGAATGCATTCTGAAGTTACAAATACATCAACACTCCCTCTTAACTAGGAAGGTATTCTATCGACACAATTTTCAGCACTGGTCTTCTTCTCTGTATTAACTGGATCATCTCGTCATCTGCATCTTAGGTCTTCTTGAGTCTTCAAGTCATCGGATCTGGATCATCATGGGACATCATCACTGGATTTGGATCATCACTGGATCTGGATCATCATGGGGCATCATCACTGGATCTGGATCATCATGAGGCATCATCACTGGATCTGGATCATCATTGGCTATCATCACTAGATCTTGATCATCACTCGATATGGATCATCACTGCTGGATCATCATCACTGGGCTTTGATCATCACTCGATCTGTATCATCGCTGGCTATCATCACTGGATCTCGATCATCACTCGATCTAGATCATCCTTGGTGCTATCTCATGATTCTTCTCATCACAGGAAGTTCTACAGAGCCAACCCTTTTTCACGATGGTTGTAGGCCTACCCTCCATGTAGGTCTTCTCCAGCACTTATATCTGACCTACTCGTCAAAAAGGCCCAGCACTCACATTCACCAGCATGATAGGACACAACTACTATCATCTGTGAAAAGGCTTCAACACTTACATCTGACCTACTCATCAGAAAGGCATAGTACTCACATCCATCCAGGATGGAACACATCCTGCTCACAATGATGGAAGAGTTCTACACTTCCATCCAGGTCGGAACCACATCCTTCTCACAATGATGAAAGAACTCTATTCTTTCACCCAGGCCGGAACCATGTCCTGCTCACAATGATGGAAGATTTCATCACTTTCATCCAAGCCAGAACCACATCCTGCTCACAATGATGGAAGAACTTTGTTCTTCCACCCAGGTCGGAACCACATCCTGCTCACAATGATGAAAGACTCTCATCCAGGATGGAACACATCCTGCTCACAGTGATGAAAGGGCTTGCACTAACATCTGATCTTGTAGGAACCAATCCTACAGTCATATCAGAATGGCCCCCAATCCTCCTCAACTGAGCTACCTGGTAACTGACCAGGTTCCTCCATTCTCCTAGAGAATGGAAGTTGCCCTTACATTCGACCTGCTCGTCGAAATGTCCAACAATCACATCTGACATGGAAGGAACTTAATCCTTTATCCATGATAGAATGGTTCAACCCTTACATCTGATCAAGTGGGAACACATCCCTCTATCACATCAGAATGGCTTCTCAGTCCTAAAATGAGTGTTCCTGGTACCTCACCAGGAAGCTCCATTCAAAGAATGGCAATTGCCCTTACATCTGTCCTACTCGACAGAATGGCCAGCACTCATATCTGACATGGAAGGAAGCAATCCTCTCACCATGACAGAATGGCTCAGCCCTTACATCTGACCTACTTGTTAGAATGGATACTAATCTCAGCACTCATATCTGACATGGAAGGAACCAATCCTCTCACCATGAGAGAATGGCTCAGCCCTTACATCTGACCATGGAAGGAACCAATCCTCTCACCATGTCAGAATGGCTATGGGACTCATCACTTTCCCTTGGAGGAAATCTCGATCTGGAGAACACCAAGCTTCTCCCTGAAGTATTCAAACTTCACCCTAGCCAATGGCTTCGTCAATACATCAGCTATCTATTCCTCTGTCGCAACATACTGAAGCTTCACTACTCCCCTCTGCACCATATCCCTAATATAGTAGTACTTGATCTCGATATGCTTCGACTTGTCATGGAACACTGGATTCTCTGACAACTTCATGCAACTCTGGTTGTCACAATGTATACAAGTAGCATCCAACTAGAGATCAAATAAATCAGACAGTAGCTTCCGTAGCCATACTACCTCACAGCTAGCTGAACAAGCTGTGACATACTCTACTTCAACTATACTCAGTGCCACATAGGATTGCTTCCTGCTAAACCATGAGATCACATCTGACCCCATACTTAAGCAACACCCTGAAGTGCTCTTCCTATCGATGGCACTGCCTGCCCAATCTAAATCAACATAACCCTCCAGGTTAATCTTTTGATTTGCATCGTACTTGAGCCCATAGTCAACTTTACCCTTTAGGTACCTCAAAATATGCTTTATAGTAGTCAAGTGAACATGTCTCGGATCTGTCAGGAACTGTCTCAAGGTGTTCACAGCAAAGCAAATATCTGGTCTTGTGTTCGTCAGGTACATCAATGACCCAATCATCTGATGATACATTGTAGCATCAACCGACTCTGATGAAGCATCACTCAATAGCTTCAGTTTTGATTCCATCGGTGTGGATATAGCCTTGCAGTCCATCATCCCAAACCTCTTCAGGATCTCTACTGCATACTTCCCTTGTCCAAGTAAGATTCCATCTGTACTCTGCCACACCTCCATACCTAGAAAGTAATGCATCATACCCAAGTCCTTCATATCGAACTCGGTAGCAAGATTTCTTTTTGTATTAGCAATCAACCCATCCATACCTATCACAAACAAATCATCTACATATAGTAGAAGCATCACTGGGTTGCCATCCTCAACCTTGTAGTAAAGGTTGGAATCTACTTTACTCTTGGTAAAGCCCAAACTGGATAGAAAGCTGTCAATTCTGTCATACCAGGTCTTGGGTGCCTGTTTCAAACCGTACAGGGATTTCTTCAATATACACACATAAGACTTCCTGTCATGTGTCTAAAAACTGAGTGGTTGTTCTACATACACTCCCTTTTCCACTACACCATTCAAGAAAGCAGTCTTGACATCCATCTGGTGTATCTTCCATTTCATCACTGTAGCCAGAGCAAGTACTAATCTGATGGAAGTGTATTTGGCTACAGGTGCAAAGGTTTCTTCATAGTCTATTCCTTCTTTCTGAGAGAAACCCCAAACTACAAATCTTGCCTTATATTTCTCAATGCTACCATCTGCATCATGCCTGATCTTGTAGATCCATTTGGAAGTTACAACTGACTTCCCATCTGGTCTTGGGACAACATCCCAGACATCATTTTTCATGATCGATTGGTACTCTTCGATCATAGCATCCTTCCATTCTTTCCGTTCTACCGCTTCTTCATAGCTGGAAGGTTCTTTATCAATGAAATCACATAGTAAGGCTACATACCCGAAGTAGGATCTGGTCCTCTTTCTTTCTCTGTGATTCTCTTCTGGAGCCCCATATCTTTCCACACCTTGGATATGTTCTCGTACCCAAGTAGGTTTCCTCTTATGAGGATTCTTCTCTAGAGGTGGATCTACAGGTCTTTGTGGTTCTTCAAATTCTTGATCTTCTTCTTGAGCTTCTTCATTCATGGTTGTATCATGAATTCTAGGTGCTTCTGCTTCTGCTTCTTCAGGTTCTTCAACAGGCCTCTTTCTGGATTTGTTGTAAGTCGTGTCTTCATCAAATGTCACATCCCTGCTGATGTCAATCTTTTGTATCCTGGGAAATATATTCTGTAAGCCTTCGAGCTTTCAGAGTATCCCACAAATACACCCTTCTTTCCTGAAGGATCTAATTTTGTTCTCTTCTCTTTTGGAATGTGTATGTATACAGGGCAGCCGAATATTCTGAGATGGCTAACTTCTGGGTTCTTGCCGGAGAAGACTTCTTCAGGAGTCTTGTTCTCGAGTACTCTATGTGGAGTACGGTTCTGTACATACACCGTTGTTCTAGCAGCTTCCGCCCAAAGATGCATAGGAAGATCTTGATCATGAAGCATAGCTCTTGTAGCTTCCATGATAGTTCTATTCTTTCGTTCCGCAATCCCATTCTGTTGTGGATTATAAGGAGTGGACAACTCCCTCTTAATCCTTGATTCTTTGCATAGCTCTTTGAATTCATTCGAAGTGAATTCTCCTCCATTATCTAATTGAAAAGTCTTAATCTTCTTTTCAGTATGGTTCTCGATCAAGGCTTTGAATTCCTTGAACTTACTGAATACTTCGTCTTTGTTCTTCATGAAGTAAACCCATGTCTTTCTAGAAAAATCATCAATAAAAGAAACATAGTATGCATACCCGCTTAGTGAGTTTGATGACATAGGACCGCATACATCGGAGTGGATTATTTCTAGTATGTCTTTGGATTTGCTTTCGCTACCAAGAAATGTCTTCTTTGTATTCTTTCCTTTCGCACATCCTTTGCAGACACCATCATGTTTTTCTTGGAATTCTGGAAGACCTTCAACAGCTTTGCTTGCAATAGGTAGTGCTCTGTAATGCACATGTGCAAGCCTTCTATGCCAAAGCTCATTTGGCTCTACTGTGTCATGGACCAAGGCTTGTTCTGGATGGCCCTTCAATTTGTACAATCCTCCTTCTTGTTCTACAATCACTACCGCATCATTGATAGTCTTTCCTCTAGGCCACATAATGACTTGACCATCTATGAATGCAACCCGCATTCCTTTTGCATCCAATGCTGATATGGAGAGAAGGTTCTTCTTGAGTCCTGGCACAAACAATACTTCTTTCATTGTTAGAGACTTACCAGAGTCTAGTTTATATGAAGATTCCCCACTACCTTTTATTGGATAGTGGTAGTCATCTCCTAGCTTCACCTTGTGAGGTGATTCATGTTCTGACAGTCTTACAAAGGATTCCTTGAATCCAGTCATGTGTTTAGAAGCCCCACTGTCTATAATCCAATCATCACTACCATGTGTAATGTTACCTATGAGAGCGGAGATCAGAACATATTCATCCTTGCTTGAGGAATCTTCACTTTCATATTTGGATCTCTTCTTGGATGGTTCATCATCCTCTACAGCATGAGCATGATGTCTTCTTTTGTTCCTCTTATTCTTATGAGAGTGGTTCTTTCTCTTAGGATAGTCTTTTGCAAAGTGCCCTATCTCATCACATGTATAACATATTATTCTAGATAGGTCCTTTCTATTGTTATCTCTATGATGAGGATTCTTACCTTTGAAGTGATGAGGTCTTCTTCTGCCTCTCTTGGAGTGAACTGTGAGAGATTGATCTTCACTTCCCATCTTCTCTTCTCAAGCTGCTATCCGAATTTCTTCTTGAGAGCACTCTTCCCATAGTCTGTTGAACTTGACTAGCTTCTTTCTAGCACAGATTCCTTGGATGAAAGAATCCCATGACCTAGGAAGGCCATTCAAAGTAGTCATCACAATCTCTGCATTTTCCACTTCTTCATCAACAGCTTCTAATTGTTCCTTGATCTGAGAAACCCTTGTGAAGTAAGCCTTGGATAGTTTCTGCATTCTGAATCTTCACATTCTTCAGTTGATTCCTCAAAGTCATCTTCTGGTTTATGTTCTTCCCTTCAAACAACTTGGTTAGGGCATCAAACATAGCTTTAGGTGTCTTGAGAGAGAACACCTGTGGGATAAGGTGATCCTTGATAGAATCAGCAATGATCCTCTTTGCCATAACCATCTTCTTCTTATGTAAGGCCTTTGCCTCATCTCCCTCTGGAACTGGAACCTCGTCATGAATGTAGGAATCTAATTCATTCTCTTCCAGGACCAGGGAGATCCTGTACTTCTAGGCTCGGAAGTTATCAACTCCCTCAAGCTTTTCATAAAGCTTGGTATGATGAGACATATTAACTAAGAACCTCAAATGGAAATACAAAATATTTTAGATCTTATCAGGTTCAAGATGTCAGATCTAAAACTTGAGCTGAAATCTTATAGCGCTGGTTCAGGAGCAAATTAGGGTTTTGCTTTTCCGGAGTTCTGTCCACCCAAATGCTTTGAAATTTGTCCCTAACTTCGATTTTTGGGAGGATATCAATCCAGGCTTGGGCTCACTGAAAAATTCCTCTTCTGTGAAAAGCCCTAATTTTCGGCAACAGCGTTGGGTCCAAAACTGAAAAACCTCGGAATTGGATTCTGCTTCGACATAAAGATGCGCCCTAAGGAGGAGAGTTATTCCACCTTAATTTTGCTGAAAATCTGTGGAGGAAGATCCACAAACTAGGAAGCCCTAGTTCCCGCAGTTGCACAGTGTCTTCTTCTTAGGTTAGCTCTGATACCATGTTAGTTTTTCAACATTAAGCTAGCATTATTAGGATCTTTAACTGAGAGAATAACAAGTACAGCAATCAAACACAAGAGACAATGAACAAAGTGTTTTTCCTTGGGGAAACCATAAAGGATAAAACCCTACAACTTCCTCAGAGATAGAATTAGCACCAAAACAGTAAAATCCCCAAAACAGTAAGTGATCTCCCAACAACAGTAATCTTCTTCTTAACTAGCCCCAGTGTCTTCTGCTTCCTCATCTATGCGCTACACTTGAGTGTGTATGAGTTATGTGATAAATAGAGACTCCAGTTCTCTATTTATACTAATCCCGACATGACTAAAACCCTACCAGGGCCGACCTCTACAAGGAGAGTCTAATAACCCTAGTGCCCCGGAACTGCGGGGACTTTAACCCTTAGACAATCAGAGGGTTACGCACTACGAATTGACATGACTTGTTTACATTATTGATCCTCCCAATCAGAACATCGGGGCATGACAATATGACTCAATTACATTATAGATACATCCCGGAATAAACATCAGGTTACAATACATAAGATACATAGATGAATACATTCCGAAGTTACAAATACATCAATAAGAACTGATAACTAAAATGACTTCCATCTTATCCGTGGAACAGACAACCAAAACTATCATTCTGACCAAAATGAATTGCAACTTGTCTGAGGGACATCCAACCAAACTATTAACCATATGACTACTAGAGACAAAACCTGCTTCAGATGAAACATGCATTATAGACAACCAAAAGAAAACAGGAGAATACCCAGAGCCAGACCATTATAACAGAATGTATGAAATATCCAGAAAACCACCATGCTTCTTACCACCATCCTCCAATGGGTTTGCAAGCCGAGGGATGGCCAAAGGAGCCGGAATCCCAAATAACTGCAGGCATAGGTCCATAGTTTTGTTTAACTGATTCAGGTCGGCATCAAAGCTCGCCTGCCATTTCTTCATGGACTCCCCTGAATCGGCAGTCTCCTCCTTCTCCCAGGTCAAGCACTCGATGAGTTTTTTCATCACCCAGAAGAGGGAAACCATTATTTCATACAAGTTTAGACAACCTACATTGTGACCCAGGTCTAAGATCCAATCGACCAAATTTTGACATTTTTCGTGGAGAGTTTCCCTGTCCAGTTCATCCTAGAGTTTCTTCTCTGAGTGGTTGATTTTATGTTGAACCTCTGATGGAAGCTCCAATTCAAACATGCGGGATTCCCACATAGATTTCCTCTGAGCGCGGGTTACCCACCAACTATCCTCATCACCACTTAAAAATAATTTCCCTTTACCTTTGCTCTCATCCATTCTCTCGGCAGTTGCTCGACTCATAATAACTATGACCCATCTCAGACCCTTCCACTCTCTATCCAAAACAACAATTGACGCTACTTTCCAACATGATTTTTGAGCCTCTCCGCCACCCTAAGCTTGCTTAAATGGAACATTCCAATCCTAGATCATGATTTCCTTTGAATCTCATGCCTTAACGCATATTTCCCATTTATCTCCTTCATTTCTACATGTATGCCTTCTTTCCGATGGGACTGACCCTTAGCCTGATCGGTTACCAAATTAATACTAACACGAAAGACTGTTGATGTCACCTCCCTTTTCCCAACGTCGCCCATTTTTCATATTAAGTGGAAGGGCCTACCCCTTGTCCTTCCCTCCCTTCTTCATCACTCCCATGCATGTCCTGGTGCAGGAGGTGAGTACAAGTGTCCTAGGCCATCACATCTGTCGTCTCGTTCCAGTCTCTAGCCTTCATAATTCGACGAGTGTCAGTTCCAATGTTTTCTAACTTGTCTACGTCCTTCTTCCCCGCCCGCCTAATGTGGTTAAAGCGTACCACCAACCCCGCATCTAATATTTCCTTAAGCCTCTCCACCATGCTTTCTAAACGCCCAGACCTTGCCACCTTGGAAACTTGGTTTTTGTTGAGCAGCTTCAAGGCCATGTTAATGACCAGCTGGGAATCCCCTTCTATCAAGAGCGATAACCAACAGTTTTCCTTCACCATTTCTAACCCCTGAATAAGCCCTTCAACTTCTGCAGTGTTGTTTGTTTCCCATACGTTGAAACCCATGCTGAAGCCAAGCATGCTCCCTCTGGAGTCACAAATGATGCACCCATACCCAGCCTGACATGGGTTCCCCTTTGAGGCCCCATCAAAGTTAATTTTAGAGAACCCTAAGGGTGGAGGATTCCAAATATTTGCACTTGAATGATTTATGTTTGTGCTCTTCTAGTGGATGGTTCCTTGCGAGGAGGTCGATAATCCCTATGCTTCCATAATGATTGCTCCAGGGCCATCCGCCTCCCAGTACGCATCCCTCCAAGCCTCTATTATGATAGTTTCCTATAGTTTGGACGTAATTGTTTCCCATACCCTTGGTTGCAGTCGCGATTGTCCTTGAAAAGTTTTGAGGCTTCTCTCCCACCAAATTTCCCATAATACAAAATGAGGAAATATTTCCCACAATTTGTTCATAATGCGGTTCCAAAATGGTTTATTGGACCATTCTGCGAGGGTCTGGTCTGGGTTCTGTCTAATTTGGTCAAGTATGCGAAACCTTGCTACACCCTGGTCTCAAACGCTAGAAGAAAATGAAGATTCATCCAGAAGGTGGCATGATGTTTCGTCTTCCCACTCACAGAGATTACAATGGTAAGGTCCAAGCATACCTCTCTTTTTTAAGTTTTCTCCTGTTAGAATCTTCTCCCGCATTGCTAGCCAGCTGAAGATAGTTATTTTAGGCCAGATCTTTTTCTTCCATAATTTTGTCCATTTTAAGTCCATCGGTTCGTCTTATGCTTCTGTCAATAATTCATAGACTTCCTTTATTGAAACAATACCATGTGGTTTGCAGCCCCATCTGAGTTTATCTTCACAAGTGTGTTTTCTTATTTTTCTATTAGCGAGGGCTTCTTCCACTCTGTCAACTTCCTCTGTGAGCACTTGTTGTTCCCACCAGTCTCGGCTAGACCAACCCCGAAAATGTTGGTGAACTTCTGATTCATCCAAATATCCTCAACCTTCGTAATCCCTTGTTCAGTGCACTCCTCAATGAGTCGATGAATACTAGCATCACAACCTATGGGTGGCATCTGTTGTCACGAGTCTTCCCACAGCCTTGCAAATTGACTGTTGCCGATTTCCCAGAAGCTATGATCTTGGACTATTGGCCTCCCCCTACATGCAATTTTCCAGATGTGAGACCCTGGAAGGTATTCTGAGAATCTTATGAGGTCCCTCTTATCCCAATCCTCTGCATATTTTATGTTTCAAACCTTCGCCCAAGGCTCCTAGGAGTGGTTCACCCATCTCCACCATAATTTTTCTCCTCCCCACTAGATTTACTACTTCGGGGTCCCTTATGCCTAGCCTCCCCCAGTTCTTTTAAGTACACACTGTGTCCCATTTTACCAATGCCCACTTACGATCATTGGTGGCTCCACTCCACATAAAATTCCTCTGAATGTTCCTTATCTCTTCCAGGATAGATTTCAGAGCTGCTAGGGTAGAAAAGAGGTATGTAGGAATGACCTAAAGAACAAATTTCACCAAAACCAACCTACTCGGCATGTTTAGGGGTCTCACAGTCCAGTTAGAAAGACATTTTTTCATACTACCACCAGCTCCACCCACGACCCCTTTTTAGCCATTGAAATAACCAATGGAGCAACAAGATATTTGGAGGGAAGGGAGCTCTCCTAGAAGCCCAAAATGCGGCAAATATTACATCGAGTAATGCAAGGTGTGTGAAAGAAAAAAACTTTGGATTTTTTATTATTGGTCTCCAAACCTGAAGCTTTCCCAAAGTTTGTGAGACATTGCTTAAACTTCCGAGCTTCCTGGACCGAAGGAAACCCCATTAGCATAGTATCATCCACGAATTGTTGGTGTGTTTTCTTCTCTTCCCTTGGGTGAGCTTTAAGTCCTTTGAGGTCATTGTTGTATCTCATTATTGACAAATATCTCCCTAATCCTTCAGCTATTAGAATAAAGAGAAATGGGGAAAGAGGATCCCCCTGTCTTATTCCTCGCGAGGGCTTGATGAGGCTAGACGAGCTACCGTTCACCATAATAGAGAAGAAGGCCAAAAAAACTAAATTCATAATCCATTCTACCTAATATAACTGAAAGCCAAAATCTATTAACATACCTCTCATGAATTGCTAGTTAATTTTATAGTAGGCCTTTTCTATGTCCAGCTTCACCATCATGCTCGATATTTTCCTGAATTTGAGGGATTGAATCGTCTCATGGATTAGAATTATAACATCTGTTATCTGCCTTTCTTCCATGAAGCCTGATTTCTCTTGAGAGATCAAATGAGGGAGGATCGGTTTCAAACGATCAACTATAACCTTAGTAATAATTTTGTATATCGCATTACATAAAATTATAGGCCTAAATTTTTCAAGGGAATCTTCTCCCTCACACTTTGGAAACCTATTTGTATTTGTTAATGACTCAACCCTTAATATAATTTTGTCGGTCGAGTGAGCCAGTTGTGGTGCCCAAAATTTTTAGCTAATGGTAATTCCTTCACATGAGGCACTTTCAAAAAACAATAATTAAATACATAAATAAGAAACTTCTGCATTCACTTTCTTGGGAAATATGTCACCTTTGTACGTGAGGCAACATGCAATTTACTTTCCATGATGGGGACCACTTTTTTCCATCATGGATGATGACTTGAAGGTACTGTTGGTGATATTGACCATCGAAAGCTACCCATGGTATACCTTCCTAGTTGAAATCACTGGACCATAGGAAGAAAGCATGAAATTGATGTGGGGATATGACACCAAGCTGGTCTGGAACTCAGTCACATCAATGTTCAGAGCACCATCAAAATACATGGAAGCAATATTAGTAGACCTACAATATCAAAATGAAACCATCAAAACCCAGTAAAAATCCATAAGTAGAACTTGCAACTAAAATAAACCCCCACTTACCTAAGAAACAAGTCTGTTAATGTTAGTGTATGTGGGATGCTTGGTGTCTAGGTAATGACGAAAAATGTCATAGAAGGACTCATTATCTAATAGCACAACCACGTCAATATGTCTAGAAACAACTATTTTGATAACACATTGTAAATTATATCCCAAAGACCGCAACAAATCCAGTCTCAGACCCGGAACAACGCCATCCCCACTACGGGAAGAAATTTGGATTGTTGTAGACCACAAAAAATCCAATATCTTACCAGAAACAAAGCTATCTCAACTATGGGAAGAAATAAGGATTGTTCTTCCCTTTATCACTATAACAACCACAATATTTGAAATACAATCTGCAATAACTTCGACAACCTGCAATGTTAAATGCACATCACAAATAACACCCAAATTTTGATTCTTGTGTGTACAGGTTGCTTAATCAATAAATGACATTCTCTTGCCTTCTAGCCACATCCAATCAAGAGGATGACATGCAAACTCCTCAAATACAAACAAATTTTTCCTTCCATCTCCCTTGCTCTTTCATGGGTGCTCTGCCCCATGCAGTTTACATATGGAAAGAAGTAATCCATGGCACTTTCTTGCATTCCGGGAAGCACTCCATGGCACTTTCTTGTGTTCCATCAATCAATTAGAGGATTGAGGTGTAAAATTTTGGAATTTTTAATTTTGAATCAATTTTAATTTTATTTTAGCTTATGACAATTAGAATTCCTCCTCCAGGGATTTATGTCTAATCCTTAGCGTACTTCACCAATGAAAAAAAGTCCATTTTCATTTTTCAAAAAATAGAATTTATTATTTTCATTTCCATAAAAGTTAGTTTAATACACATTTTAATAACTAAACATTATGGAAAACAACATCAATAATTTATAACTAATGGCAAGTAAAAAGCCTTTGGATTTCCAAAGGAAAATATAGCCATGCCTTAGCAAGGACTAATAATTTGGAAGAAAACATGTTATGTAAATAATGTTAGTAAATTGGTAAAAGAAAGAAGACACATTTTACATTATGGTTGGCATCGATACGATTAATAAATTGTTAAGGTCCACTGAAAGAACACAATACCTATGGTTAATAAACCAGTGGTGGAAGAAAAACATATCACTTTACAATTCATTAAATAAGAAACAACTTGTTTATTAAGAAAATAATTAATATATGTGTGTGGGGTTTAAAATAAAACTTAATTTTATACTTTGAAATTGTAAATTTAAATCTTTACAAAAAGATTAAACAAATTTTTTTGATAAAGTATTTAATTTCTATTGAATAAGCATGCATTATCATGTTGAGTAGAGTTTGAATTTTAAATTTGTAAATGTTAGTTTACATCATAATATGAAATATTGGAATATTGAATTTTATGTTTGAATAGAGAGGTTGTTGTTGTTGTTGTAGTGTTTAAATATGAAATAAGCATGTGCTATCACATGCAATCGAGTATGATCTTTAAATTTATACACATAAATCCACATCATGAAATATTGACATGAAGATCACTTGAAACTTATGTTTATGTAAAAAGATAAAGGTGTTGTTTTTCTATGACATAAATATCTCTACCTATAAAACTCAACTCCAAATGATAACACATTCTTGTTTGATAAAAAACTAATTGTTTCATTAAAGACTTACATTAAAAAAAAAATCCTAGGTATGCTATGAGCAGTTTTTAGGAAAATATGTGGAAAATTAGTAATATGAATTTTTTGAAAACAAACATACTCACGCTACAACCAATACACCATGATGTTAGTACCGAGCACCGCTCTCATGTTATTTCCCTCATTTGCATACAGATCATAGTATATTGGGCCATACATGTTTTTGTGGACTACTTCTATCAACCAATATAAGATATCAATTTTGTATAGATATATTTTTATGTCATAAAAAAAATTCCAATACACATATGTTAGGCATATGAAAGAGGAACTCTATCATATTGTAAATGAGAACATTTCCAAAAATACTCAAATAAACATCTGATACGAGAATACAAAATATATATTTTCAATGAAATATTTAAGAAATAAGGCTAAATGTTATACAATCTTGACAATTCTTGTTTATCATCATTGAAATCCGATCGTGACATTTTACTAAAATTGTACTTCTTGGTTGATAAGGTCAATTTTGACATTTTCTAGTTTTCCATCATTGGAATCTGATATTCAATGAGAAATCTTACAAACAATCATAACAAACGTTTATTTCTAGGATTGCACGATTTGTCAAAAATTTCACCAATGGTTCAAACATGTAGTAAGATGATGACCATCAACTACAAAAAAAATATTGCTATGTGTAGGGAAGTGAGTAATGTTATCTTGCAAATTATGGGTCCAACTAGGATTAGTAAATGGTGCACTCGAAGCATTATACAATACACTTGGATCTATCCCTGCTAAGTTAAATTACATTGGGCCTCCATGTGACCAATATCAACCAAAGAACATACCAATTCCACCGATAAATAGAAGTAACAAGAAACAAATCCCCCTCAAGATGGCTTAGGCATTGGCTATCCATAAATACCAAGGATTGACATTGGTAACAATGAATGCCAAGTATTGACCTTCATAGCAATTCCATTCAATACAACAATAGAAGGAATGTGAATTGCACCATCATTCTCCTTCAAATGGTATGCAAAGGTGAAAGATACTTCATATGTCTCACTTTGAAAAAAAGGAAGAGTCTCACCTTCATTCTTTGTCCCTTTTACACTTAAAATTGCAACCCTCAATCCTTGCACTCCCTTTGCCAAATGAAAGTACCAATGTTGATTGCCAAAATAACTAGAATTAAACTTGATCACTACCTAAACTTTTATTGTTTTACTCATGTATGTATACTTTCTTGTATGACAAATTAATGTACATTTCATTTTATTTGAGATCGATTATATGAGTTTCTATGTATTGCTTATTAGAACATGCAATAGAGTTTTCTTCTCAATTTCATTGACTACTATGCCTACCATAAATTAGCTTGACTTGCTTTCAACATATAAAATTAAATTATCTACATACACACAACTTTCTCTCATTTTACAACATATTGAAGTTCTTTTCGACATTTCATTTCCCCACTTCAAAGGTATGCTAGTTATGAATATATCCTAAGGTTAAGCTTAGTATGATATGCACTCTCCTTTTTGACTTGGAGGTGTGTCTATTCAGATGTATACATGTTTTTGCATTACTTGAATTCAATGGGCGGTTTGGAAGGAACCATATATGATACGCATACACAATGGAGGAATTTAAGCCTTATTTTGTACAAATTAATGACCTATGAGAGCCTCAAATTAATGACCTATGAGAGCTAGTCTTGTTGTATTTAGGACTTGTTTCCATAAATGCGGCCAGGTGATAAAAACCTAGGTATTTATTTTATCTATCCCACTCACACTCTCACAATGTCATCTCACTTTAATTCTAGTTATATTACTAATAATGTAGACAAGACAAAACACATAATGCAAGAGATCACATTGTGTATAATTGTGTTCTTTCTTGTAGATCTGTTTATGGGTATTCAAGTGATTTGATGCTTTTCTTACATCATCTTTTCCAACTCCATCTCATAGTCTTCCACATTTGCTTCCCATATTTCCTTCACCATTTCCTCTCTAGATCCTCTTTCTTCAACATTGTGACTAAAATCGCATTTCTTATTGCACTTGATTTTTTTCTTGGTAAATATGTGTTACATTCTCGTGCAAAAGAATAAGCATGGTTTTGACATAAACATTAGACAAGTGATCATATATTAACTTGGAGAGTTGTTATTGAGGAAACAAAGACTACAAAACAATATTTTTCCTTTTGTACATTTTTGCAAAGCTTTTGTCATGGACGGAAGGGATTTCGTATTTGAATTTATTCACTATTTTGTATCTTAGGGGTGGTAATTACCTTGGTTATTAAATTATGACCTTGTATGAGAGATTATGTATGCATGTTTACATATCTACAAGTCACACAATTGCTATTTATAGTACTATTGGTGTAAAGAAAGGCTACCCACTAATGCCTATATTCTTTGGAATTTATCAGTGAGTTGTAAGAGGTTGTCTCAATACAATAACAAGATTCTAGAAACACTGAAATACTTTGAGAAACTATGGTGTAACACACAGACTTTTAGTCAATATGGGCAAAACAAAAACTTTGGGTTTTTATACATCCAAAAAAGAATTGCAGGCAACCACTCTTACATACAAAAGTGAAGTATTTTAAGTAGTCTCCACCTATACATATTACCTACCTTTTTAGCATATTATTATTTTTTATAAAGGACACATGTCAACTCTAGGATGAACACATAAGGACTAACACATCACCCCCTACTGGGTTGTAGCACTTCTTCGATGCAATAAAAAATTAAAAGGTCCAAAACATATTAGTGCTAGGTCAAAGGTTGACCAACCCACTTGCTCTCTCATCTCGTCTCGTCAAGTGTAGGTTTGCATTAAACGTCAACGTAGCTTTTCATTGTCTATTCATGAAGACTGCACCGAGCCTTTTAAGCTTTTGGCAGCTATCTGTATTCATTGGACATGTTGAACAAAATCCTCATCATCTAACCAACGAGGGTTGAATTTGAAAGGGTTGGAAGGTTTAATATGGCTTGCTTACAAAATTCTCCCATCACCTTTGTACGCTATCTTTAGTTTCTTAAAGCTGCTTTTAGTTTTGCATAGGCCATAATTCATTATTTATTCTCTAAAGCCCACCCACCCCTTTTTATCTTGCATGATTCAAGCCATCTAGAAAGACTATTGATTCTGCTATGACTGTTTACTATTGTCTAACCATTATTTAAGTGTTTGATGGCTCTTGCGATTATCTAAGTGTTTGGTGGCTCTTACGGTTGGTAGTGGACTATAGAGATTTTATTGCATTAAAAAAGGGCAAGTCTTAATTCGGAAGCCTATAACATGTAGGATGGATATGAGGTATTCCTTGATATTAGAGTTTACAATAGTTAATCTTAACAAAATAAAATTAGATACATATGAAGTTTTTGAGGTTTTCTTCATATTAGAGTTTACAACACTTGGGCTTAACAAACAATTTTAGATTTATAGTGAAAGTCATATATTTTATAGTGCAATCAATTAAAGGGCATTTTTGTAGTTTATTTGTAACCTTATCAAGGATTAATCCATTCTCCATCCAATGATTAAGAGCAACCCTAACTTGTGCATTCAAGGTCGTAGATTTAAGTATTACTGGAGTGGAAAAAGCATACATACAAACTCAATTAGTTGGTGAATTCAAATTGTTACGAGACTAGGTCGAACTTAGGTATAGTAATTCATATTTTATTTTTTTATTTTTACTCACTCGAGTTGTAATTAGCATCTATAAGAACAAAGATTCATATCTAACACAGAAATGACACGTGTTAACTTAAAAAAAATAAAAAATGTCATGTCTGTACCGCCAAAATGACACATGTTAGCTAATACTATCGATCCCCTTAACCTTCGTGATGATGGAGATGCGGCATATATATTTCTGGCAGGCTAAAAGCGAGCGCTCTACCATCTGAGCTACGTCCCCATTTGAAATGTGTTGAACCACTTCCTATTTCATGATGAAAATGGAAAATTATGGTAAAAACTAGTGTTCCAGGATTATATTGGAAAACAATTTAATCGCCATTGCCGGGGATCGAACCCGGGTCACCCGCGTGACAGGCGGGAATACTCACCACTATACTACAACGACTAGCCACTGTCAAAGCAGAAACTATATAAATGCCAAGTTCTGATAGAATAGAGGCATAGAGAATGTTTACAGCATGCATAACAGAACATATGCTTACAACTAAAAAACAGGTGGTGGAGATGCGGGGTATCGATCCCCGTACCTCTCGCATGCTAAGCGAGCGCTCTACCATCTGAGCTACATCCCCATGGTATATAGTTTTCGGAGCTTTCGATTTGTTCAGCTTAAAATTACCCTATTAATGGGATCGGTGGATTGAACACGGAGAAGAGAGGGTCATCGAGGATAATATTATACAGAGCACAGACTATAAAATGTGAATGCAGCCGATATACTTGGAGAAATCCAGAAGTATGGAAAAACTGGTCGACTTAATGAGTTTGGAGTGACCAAATGCAGTCCTTCGAGTAAACATCACAACGCCGTTGGCGAGGGTCGATCCCGGTCACCCGCGTGACAGGCTGAAGTACTACAACGACCAGATTCCTTTACTGTGTGGAATATACATGAGATATGTACTACAATCCTAACGCCTCTGCGGCTCTGCCTGCATTTGCTTGTAAAGTTGTTTAATCTCTAGTATTTATCTTGTTATTCATAATAATAAATTAATTTTAGTTTAATCTCTGGGATTGAGTTGAATTGACCATATAGAATCAAAATTTCTTTGATAACACGTCAAGATGGCCGAGTTGGTCTAAGGCGCCAGTGTCAGGTATTAGTCCGAAAGGGCATGTGTTCGAATCCCATTCTTGACATCTTTTTTCCAAAACTAACGATTTTGTATTTGGCCACACTAACGGATCTATGTAATCCATTTCAATGTACTTGTATTTCTTCACCAAATTTAAGTAGCATTCAAAAATAATTCGAAATGGTTAACATGGTCTAAGAAGAGAAACCAAACTGCAGCACGGGTGTGTATCTCGAAGTGACTTTGTTTAATCCAAAATCTGATTATTTTGTGCCCCGCGAGGGGACATTTATAATCTACTATGGTGTTTGCAATTTGCAATGTTTAGTTTCTTATTAAATTGTGTTTTTTGTTTGCTTTTTTATTGGTCGGTAAGGGTGACATCATGCCTTTCGAAGGGTATCACACATCTTGCACATGCTCATAATCTGGAGGCCTGTGGTATGGATGGGACTATATGGTACACTGCATCTGAACTGCTTTTGGGAGGAGTATGGGCTGATCAGTGGTTTGCTTATGTAAATGGACTATCACATGGGGGTATTAGGATTGGACTTTCGGAGGACAGACTATTATGGATGTATGATGAACGGAGGGGCATGGTGACTGCCAGGAAAGCTTATGATCTGATTGTCACAAATCACAAAACTGTGTTGGAGAATGACATTATGATGAAGATTTGGTACTTTAATATCCCCATTAAGATTAAATGTTTTGTATGGCTCTCCTGCAATAAAAAAACAAGTACTTGGGACATTTTAAACAAGAAAGGATGGAACGGTCCAAATAGATGCTGTCTCTGTAAAGAGGAGGCAGAGTCGGTTGAACACCTTTTTGTTAGTTGTCGGTTTCTGAAGGAGGTCATTGGTGGCCTTACCTACTTTTTTAATGTGCATTTGGATTGGAGTGCCCCTACATTTCTGGAAAACTTATCTACTTGGTTATCACTGAAGGGTGTTTTATAGTATCTGCTTATTTTCATCATATGGAATATTTGGAAGGCTAGGAACCGATTATGTTTTGAAGATCAGGAGCCCATATTGAACAGACTGTTATATATTATTTATGATGATTTTATGACCTATAAGCCTTCTCTGATACATAAGCACAGAATTAGGAACATTGGGAAGTCTCCTATTTCTGTGTATCCTATGATCTTTTTTGATGGTGCTGCTGCAAAAAAATTGGGGGGTGCGGGAATCTGTCTTAGGCTGAATGAACATCACTTTCTTGATTTCAAGCTCGGATGTGGCAACTGTACCAACACTAGAGCTGAGCTCTTAGCACTTTGGGCTTCACTACGGGTCGCAAAGGATATTGGGTTACCTTACCTACATATCTTTGGCGACTCCTCTGTATTGGGCAAAAAAAGAATCTTCCCTGGACATGGTGAATCTTGAGGCTTGGTGCCTCAACACTAGGATTCTCATGTCCTCATTTATGTGGGTGGATCTCAGTCATGTTTATAGGGAACATAACAGGAGGGCAGATATCTTATCAAAGGAGGGACTGGACTTGGCTCCGGGCCATCTCTCTCTTACTGAATATTTTGGAAACGAGATTATTGGGGAAAACTCATCACATCTCTTTTAGAATCTGCTCATTCTATTACAGTTGATCTCACTTGATTCATTGAGATACATTCAGGTTTTGTTGAGCTACTATTACTAAATACAAGAGCTGCTATCCCTCCTTGGATCAGTTAGTTGGGCTCCTGTTATTTTCTTTATGGGACATATATGACTGTATCAGATTGCCTTACTATGAGGGGGACTTTATTGTAGTGATCCCAAAGTACTTGAGCCACTCTGTTATACTGTGGGCATCTTCTTGTTTATTTCTTCTGTGTAGTATGTATCTCTGGATAGGTCTGTTTTTTTTTGCAAATTACTGCACTGTTCATGGTGGAATAGGTCTGTTATTACTATCTACTGTACTGTACAAGGCATATACTGAAGATGTAAAATGTTCCTTTGATTCATTGAATAGCAAGGAATGACTTTTTCGACTGAAAAAAAAAAAAAAAGCATGAATTCATTGGTATTTTTTTTTAATAGTAAACCCAAGTGGTTGTCTTGGGATCCCATTTTATTTTTTCATGCTATGGCCATTATATAGGTTGTGTCATGTATCCCTGTTCTAGAGACGGTTTTGACGTGGGGTTGGGTGGGTTTACAATGAAGGCTGGTTATTTATTGTTGGTCGGTGTGTTACTTTTGGGGTGGGTTGATGGTGTTGTCATTTATTGTTGGTTGCTAACTGAGAGAGCTCATGTTATTTGTGATGGACTGGGACAATTTTACAACTGGTAATCAAGAGAGCTCCTATGATGGTGGGTGAATGTAGTAGATTTCCAGTTGGGGGGTTTTAACTCGCATTTAGAGTTTTAATTGCGTCCAATGTTAATGGCCTCGGGGGTGGGCGGTTTTGTGACTACTAACCGAGAGAGCTCATTTATTATTGGATGGTGCAATGGATTAGGGTAGGTAACTTGGAGGGGTGACAGTTTTAGTTTAGGCATTTGCAAGGAGGGGTTTGTTGTGTTGTTATTACGCATTCACTGGTGTCGATAAGGTGGTAAGGAGCTTGGTCTTTGTTTACTAGCGTGATGGTGTTATGGGATGGTCCTTTGTTGTTTGTGTTGATACTGCCATAGGGACCTCCAGGCCGAGGGTTTTGCTTTCGACATTTGCGACGGTGATTTGTTGTGTTTGTTTGACACATTCTCTGGTGTTGAGATGGTGGTAGGGAGATCCATATTCATTTCTTGGAGTGGTGGTGGTACGGGTCGGTGCTATGTTGTTTGTGTTGGTACCATCGTAGGGACTGTCGGGGCGAGGGTTTTGCTTTCGATATTTTCAATGAGTGGTTCAGTGTGTTTCTTTATAGCATTCTTTGGTGCCAACATGGTGGTGGGGAGCTTCATGTTTGTTTGCTGGTGTGATGTTGTTGTGGTGTGGTGTTTGGTGTTCGTGTTGATACCCTCATACAGAGCCTCATGTTTTTTTGTTGGGGCAATGCTAGTGTGACCACATGGTTCCATGTTCATTTATGTTGATTTATGCTAGTGCCTTAGGGCCTAGGCATTTTCCCGTGTTTATGGTGAGGCGGTGATTATCAGTGTATTAGTTGTTCATGCAAGAAATGGGCTTGTTGTGGCTTTTCTGATGTTTTGGCACTGCTAATTGCCCAGGTATGTCCTTTGCCTAGAATTTTTCTCATTTAGAAAAAACCCTGCCTATTTTTCCATAAAAAAGCATGCCATGGTTGTTGTAGGCGGTTTTGTATTTTGGCATGTTGGTCTTTCATTTTAGTGCCACTGCCATAGTTTATTGTAGATTCGTGACCATCGCTTATTGTTGTAAAGGAAACATAGTGTGGTCTCAAACATTATATTGTAAAATAATCAATTGATAAGGCACAACACATGTAAATTTATTTGTGTGTGGGTATGGTTGAAGGGTGAGGCATATGTCTCGGCACATGGATTGATCACATTATTGAGCATATTTTATTCACACTTGTTCTAATGTTCTAGTTTCAAGTCATTTTCCTGTATTGCAATTTCATTTTAATATTCCAGTTTCAAGTCATTCTCCTGTATTGCAATTTCCATTTTTGGAGGGTCTTCCTCCTTATCCTTGACTTCATCTTTGTGCGGTGTCATAATCCTTTTTTGTAGCTTCGTGTCTTCAACACGTTGCTCACTACATGAAGTCTTGTTATGGATTCTCTAAATCTGGTAGACTTCTCATGCCTCTGCCTACTAATGTTCTTATTGCAATTATAGGAACCAAGAGCATACACAATGACATCAATGGCTAAGATGGAATCCAAGTCCAAAAAAGCTTTGAGATTTCAAAGTAAGATTCTCTCAAATCCTGCTCGACTTTTCCATTATTGTGAGGTTTTCATAAAATTTTGGTCCTTTCTAAATTGTGTAGAAAACACCCAATAGAAATTTTGTTCTAAGGTTTTGGATGTGAATCCCTTTTGGGCATTTGTTTATTTGGCGATGGACATCTGGCGTGTTGTTTGAAAATCAATCCACTAGGATTGGTCTTCTCTTCATTTTAATTTTAGCTTTTAAAATGAGTATTCTTGTAAGAAATTTTGATCATAGGAATGCAAAACCCTCTTCAAAATTTCTAATTGTGAGTGTATTAATGTTTCATTTTCGTTGGCTTTTAAAAATAGATGCTTATAATGCAACCGTATCATTTAGCAGCATGCATTGTATGTTAAGATATTTCTTTCATACAAAGTGATTGATAATGATGTTATTTGTTCATTAAGTTAGTTTTAAGTTGATAGTAATGTTATCAGTTGATAATAAACCACTTTGTTTTGCAACTTGTTAAATTTAAAAACTTGGAAGCATTACAAAATCCTGGTTCTTCCATTAATTAACCATTGAGGTCTTTGCATTCATAACATATTATGTCTTTTTTCTAAACTATTTCATAGAGGAATCTTCTGTCATGTGGGGAATTATTTCATGCAAGGGAGTTTGTTATCTGATACATAAAATAAAAGAATAAATGCGTTCATACGTACATGTGCATGTACTAGTATTGCTTTTTAAAATATATGGATTCATTTTTATCTCAATCTAATATTTTACAAGTGAAATAAGCAACGTACTCGCTTAGTACTTGTTGTTTATGTAAGAGGTAATGTAAATTAAAATAATATATAATTTTCCTATAAATATTTTAATATATTAATTATGTTTAATCTAAAAATTAACATAACTATAAAATATTAAGGTAAAATTCTAAAAGTTTATTAAAATTTCATTTAAATATTTAGTTATCAAATTTCAAAATAATTATAAAATATGTTTTATTATATTAAAACCTAGATACTAGTCTCTATGTATTTTTGAAAATCGAACTAGAATTAAAAATACATTTTTTACAATTTAAAGACAAATACATTCATAATATATATTTTATTTTAAAGCATGATAATATCTAGGTTAAGTGAAGATATTAAATACGCAAAAGGCAACCTATACACAACATTGGTAAAAAAATTAATAAACATTCTTCAGAATCACACACAAGACATTACTTTGTAAGAATGATAAAATTTATAAATGCATCAAAATTTCTTAAAATTAAAAATTGTTGATAAAACATTAAACCTATCATAAATGTAAATTAAAATATTTAAAATGTTTTTAAAACAAATTAATATTTTAAATAGTAAAAAGTATTTGAAAATATTTAAAATGTTTTTAAAACAAATTAATATTTCAATTATTTTTAAAACAAATTAATATTTCAATCAGTAAAAGGTAATTCAAAATATTTAAAATGTTTTTAAAACAAATTAATATTTCAATCAGTAAAAAGTAATTCAAAATATTTAAAATGTTTTTAAAACAAATTAATATTTCAATTAATAAAAAGTAATGTTAATTTTTTGAGATTTTAGAAAAGTTTTTAAAATAAATACATTTATCATAGAAAAGTTTAATAAAAGACATTTTGATTCCACAATGTTATTTTTTAAAATATGCAATCATTGTTTGAAAAAATTAAAACTATAATATTATTGCATAATTATTTTTGCGCCGAGAGGCACTCTACAACCCAGTATGGGGGAGATCTTGTAACATTAAATAACGTTATGTAATGTTACGTAATGTTATTTTTATTAATAAAAAATAATTTTTTTAATTATAGGCCAAAATAAATGTCGGCCAGAAAAAACCTAATATGGGGGAGATGTTGTAATCTTCCTACCTAACAAAACAATAAAAAAGTAAAAAATTAATTATCAGTAAAAAAATATGGGTGAGGAAAAAAACACAATATGAGGGAGATGTAGTAATGTTTTACTTAACAAAATAATAAAAAATGTTGGCCTTGCACATGGTTTTAAAACCATAAACTGTGTGCATGGTTTTAAAACCACGTGTTTTAAAACCATAAACTGTGTGCATGGTTTTAAAACCATGCACAGGGTTTATGGTTTTAAAACCATGTGCAAGGCCCTCCTCCTAAAACATGTACAATAAAACAATGGGTTGTTTAGGAGGCCTTGCACATGGTTTTAAAACCATGTGCAAGGCCTCCTAAACAACCCATAGTTTTATCGTACATGGTTTAGGAGGGCCTTGCAAATGATTTTAAGACCATGTGCAAGGCCTCCTAAACAACCCATGGTTGTAGGAGGGCCTTGCATATGGTTTTAAAACCATGTATGGGGAAATGTTGTAATGTTAGTGCATAACAAAATAAAAAATAATAAAAAATATTATATGTGGAACATAAATAATATTAAATATTAATAATAAAATATTATATGTGGACCTTAAATAAAAAGATGTGTCTTTTGGTTTGAATCAAATCAATGGATACGTGCGAAGAGATTTGATCCCTCCTGGTGCTTGATAGAGCCTAAGATTTGGATCTATGCTGGTTATTTATTCATTGCTTCTATTACATTAAAAATCAAAATAAATAATGCTATAAAACTTGAGTACATATATTATGATTTGCAAGTGACATAAACCACTAATTATAACATACTATGACCACTAATTATAACACACTATGAAGTAATAATATATAATGGTGAATTAATGATTTCATTATGTTTGTTAGGTGGAAGTAATTTTTTATTATTATTAAAGTCAAAACTATATTGTGCAATTTTTTATTATTATATTATTAACTATTTTTATTAAATAGAATTGCCTCTTACATATGATCTCAACCTGGTGCCCAAAACGTGGCGAAAAGCTAAGATCATCATACATTTATTAAAATCTTGCCTTTCCAAAAACTCATTATTTAAAACCACTTTCAGGTGCGAAGCAAGTCCCTGAACATGTCATGTTAAAGGTAAAACAACAAGTCAATGTTAATTCACATTTAATGTCCACTTTGTAAAGCATAACCTACATGTGGACTTGAGTAGTTAAATGTATAATGGTGTGCCAAATGTTGTCCGATGTCTTCGGATTCATTGATTCCATGTCATTTATTTAATAACAGTAATAATCTTACATCTACGGCCCAGTTATCATGACCTTGGTTTACGACAAATGATTATATCCATGAGTTTAAAATTGCATTTACTAAGATATTTAGTTCACCGGCTTTATGTTGATTTAAAATCTCTCATCGTTAATGGATATATGACATCTGTTATCATCCCTCCATTTTATGATAGTAAGATTGAAGTCGTATGTCGCATGTGCTCATGTAAATGCATTGTGTGGATATTTTGGACTTGATGTAGAATGAATTTTGTTGCTTTACGAGGGAATCCTATGCAATAAATGTTTATGGGCCCTATTTTTTTTAAGCCATGTTGCTTGACACTATATTATTTTCTTGTCATTGGAAAGTTGCTAAAAAAACAGAGTTTGAATAAAAAGGGGGTTTTTTTAATGGTTGCTTATAGTGCAATGGCAAGTTGAGAATCACTCGTGAAATTAAGACAAAGATTTTGATACCATAGTTTGTACGAGATCAGTTTTGAATGATGCTCCAGATGGTTTTGGTTGTGCTATTTTACATGGTATTTGATTGTTTTATAGCTGTCATAGCTAACATATTGTACCCCTTTTTACCTAGTTTTTTCCCACGCACATTGTTAGCCTTATTCCTACCCTATAAAAATATATTCTTTTTTATTGAGTTCTATAAAATTATGGGGACATAGTAGTGATTCCTTGTTTGAAAATCCTATAAACTTATATACATTTTTATTGAGTTCTATAAAATTATGGGGAAATAGTAATGACTCCTTGTTTGCAAATCTTGGTATGTCAATCTAGTAATTCTCTATTCGACTGAAAAACATCAAACCCTACTCTTGTATTTCTATCCTTAGTTCATATTTCTATTTCCATATTAATAACAACTACGATATAGTTGCGGGAAAAACTAAATAAGTGAGAGTGAGTTAGAGATTTCGATCTTGCAACTTGGATACAAGTTACTACCCATACTCTATGTTGAGTTTAATCCATCCATTTCTTTGTGTTTAACCTAGTAGCTCAGTACGTGATAATACCCTTCTTCTCTGTAAACATGAATTGTTTCCACAATTCACATGGGAAAAACATGATGTTAAATCATTGTCAAAAAGAACATTTATCTCGCCAACATTTAAAGTTTGAAACTTTTGATTTTAAATATGTGTGTGTTTCCATATTAAACTTATTCGTAGACATTATTTTAAACTCCACATGTCTCTAAGCTGGGTTCACTATTCTAAAAAAAGGGTATTTCACTCCCAATTCATTTCTTACTTGCAATAACTCTATGTTCATTCCATGTGCATGAAATATTATAATAAAGTAGACTTATTCCCTTGAGCATTTTCTATTTTGGATTTTTTTATGTAAAAGCGATGATGACATTCATAATTTTGTCCTCGGATTTATGCAAATATGCTCCATATGTGAATTTTGACCTCTCATTTTTACTCCTTTTGATATTCATATACATGTTCCTTTGAGCTTGACTATATGAACCCTTAGTCTCTTGTTTGTTGTTCCTACATGTATATAATATTAATCCCATCGACCAATATACTATTCTTACCCTCTAGTTATTTATGTTGTTTTCTATGCACAATCAATGTGATGAAAAGAAAATGATAATTGCATCATTTGGCAGTTTGTTTTACAAGATTTTAGGTGAATTTAGAAGAGATTAGTTTGGTAAATTTTTGAACCAATGTGGATGTATGAGTTTCCGTTAGAATATAATCCGTCAGGATTATAATATTGTAAATAAATAGATAAATAGTTAGCTGAACAGTTTCGTAGGAAGGAGAAAAGGTTGATGAAGATCAACCGTCACATGTAATATATAAATATATGTTGTAGCCTATGAATAATATTGAATCGGGAGTTATTACCAACAAGTGGTATCAGAGCAGGGTTGTCTGCCATAACTCCTGCTGCATTTCTGCCCATTACTTGCATTTTGCTTGTCAGTCCATTGCCAGACTGCTCCATCAGTCTGCCAGTGGAGTCGCATGCAATGTATGCGTTACTCCATCTGCCTGAGTTTATTCTCTTCGTGCATGCAATACCTAACCCTAATCCTAAGTTATTCTTCTGCTACATTTTCATCCTGGTGGGCTGCGACCTGCTGCGTTGTAAAGGCTGTTGTATGAGCCTGCTCGTGTATTGTGAGCGTGAGCTGCGACCTGTTAGTTTCCTGGACGTTGTGATACCTTCGATTTTTCCTAAACAATATCTCCATGATGTATGCCTTTTACCCTGTGTGTTCAGTTGCTACTAAGAGGGATAATTTGCAATTCATTCCATTGTTGCGTTCTGGAAGACTTGAAGACCGTTGCATGCTGTTGATGGTATATAATACATGCTGTTGATCGAATCTGGACTGAAGATATATGCTGCGTTTTTGCTGTGACCATGGAGAGTGCTGCGTTTTTGCTGTATCTTGTACAGGTCTATATGCCACTTACTGTTTATTTGTATCTTGATGCTGTGATATATGTTAAAGGCTGCGAAGACTGAACGCTGAAATAGCGTGGTGGAAAGAAAATCCCTAATTCGCCTGATTGTGCATTGCTGCACGTATTGAAGCATTGTTTCCTTTATGCTTTTGATCACTGCTTGTTGTAGTGTGTGATCACTGCTTGTTGTGGTGATTTGTACGTATTCCTAAACTGAGATATCATGAAGTATGATATTCATAATAACATTTAAACTGTCGTGGCTTCTCTTCCTCTGAGTTGCGACGTGAACAGACTGCGTTGAAGAGTAATATAATTTGAAGACTGCAGTGGTATGAGAATGAAAACTGGTGCCTGCGTTGAAGGACGCCTGAAAACTCTGTGGTATTGCTATCTGATATATACATGCGTTGATCATTTATATGCTGCGATTTCATTGAAGTCGTGTTGAAGACGGAGTAATGCGCCGTTGCTAGTTGAGGACTGATTGTAAACCTTAATTCCAGTTTAACATTGTATTTACTGCGTGGAGGCTCGTGAATGCTGGGCGTGAGTCCGGAGACTACACAGAACCGAAATACTTCTCCACCGGCGCAACTGCAATGATGATTTGGAACATGGTGTTATTACAATAATTGTTTTTGGCTCCTTGTTGAAGGCTTTGATCGTTGTGCAAATGAATTAATATAGATATTGTTTGATCCCTCCTCTAATTATATAACGTTGAACTCAATCGCTGGCTGCGCCACCTTGAGGATTTAAATCTTTATCTCAGAACCAGCTTGCGCATTGATCCGACGACAATAACAATATATATAAAAGATGTGGAGAGAGCATGCAATTTTTATATATGAAGCCCCCTGTGATTGTGGTTTATATGCATTGAGTTTATATGTTGCGCATTGAAGAGGCGATCTCTCAATCTAGAAGCTGTGACCTGCTCCTTTGCCCCTCCATCGTGGGTGTTCTCTCCTCTTTTCTGTTTACAACTGAGAAGATTGCTGTACTGTCAGTGGAACGTGTAAAGACTCAGCTTGAATAAGCATTTTGAATTTGGAGCTGCATACTGTTGGAGCTTGAACCAGAGAGATAAGAAGACTGCTACTGTCTACGTTCTTTGCCTGCGTAGAGCTGCCTGTGTGGAAGCTGTGAAGATTGCTGAAGACTGTGTTGAAGACTGCCTTGTATTTGCTGCTGCTGTGACCAAGTTGACGATTGACATTACCAATTGCATGAAGACTGCTGAAGACTGTGTTTTATGCTGAATAATAACACATATTGCTAATGACTGATATGTTTTGTATTAAAGAAGCCTATGTATGACTGATATATTCTGATATATTTTGTATCTACTGATTTCTTCTCCCTGAAATTGCTGCGAATTGAAGCTGATATACTGTCATTGTATCACTTTAAAATCTGAAGTTGAGATTGTAAATCACCTTGGCAGAGACTGTAGACCTGCAAGGTTATTATTTTTTCTATTTCTACCTATCATATCAAGTTCTTTATTGTAAATTACACTAACAGTTGTAAAGATGCTCTCTTTGGCATCTAGTATTGGTGCTGCCCTAGCTGGCAAAGACCAATCCAAAGACCCTTCCAAGGGAGATTGCGGCAAAGAGAGAGGACAAGGAAGAAGAAATTTCAGAGGCAGAGGGGGCAGAAACAAAAGATCATATTTGCAATGCAAGCGTTGTGGAAAGACTGGGCACCCATCAGATCAGTGCTGGGCTTCGTGGGAGTCCATCAAAGACAAGCACAACCAGAAGAAAGATGACCGAGATGCTAGTAAATCTTCTGATTCTTGTATTGTTGCACATTGTAATCTTGGATTTAATGAAATGACTTCTCTTTCATCTTATAAAGATTGTTGGCTGCTTGATACTGGTGCAACATCACACATGACATTTAGAAAAGATTGTTTTGAAGAACTGAATGAAACAATAGATGGCATAGTTTACTTTGCAGATAAGTCAAGTATTAAACCAAAGGGAATGGGCACCATTCGACTGAAGATGCCTGGATTCCCTGATTTCTTGTTGAAGAACGTTCTCTATCTTCCAGAGTTGCAGAGAAGCCTGTTGTCCTTGGTGGAGATTCGACAGCAAAGCCATTCCATCCACATGTTTGATGGAATCGTTGAAATAAGAAAGTACT
>LPNX010800885.1:47500-55986 GCA_001517045.1 Pseudotsuga menziesii | reverse complement strand
GGATGAATTCAAACTTATTGGGTACTCAGACTCAGATTTTGATGGCGATAAGGAGACAGGAGTATCAACTTCTGGATACACTATGAGTCTTGGATTAGCAGTTGTCTCATGGAGATCATGCAAACAGTCAGTTCCGGCAGATTCAACAACAGAAGCAGAATATGTGGCTGCAGCTGAAGCAACGAAAGAAATAGTATGGCTCAGGAAGATACTTGAAGATTTGCATGAAAAACAAGAGAACTCCACTCCATTACTGGTCGACAATACTTCTGCAATCAAGCTGGCTAAGAATCCTAGATTCCATGATCGAACCAAACACATCAACACAAAGTATCATTTGATTCGACATCATGTAGAGGCCAAGACAGTCCATCTTCGACATTGTTCCACAAATGATCAAGTTGTAGACATCTTCACCAAAGCGCTTGGACGAGAAAAGTTTGAAAGATTCAGAAACATGCTCGGACTTACGAATACCCCTTCGGATTAAGAGGGGGATTGTTAGAATATAATTCGTCGGGATTATAATATTGTAAATAAATAGATAAATAGTTAGCTGAACAGTTTCGTAGGAAGGAGAAAAGGTTGATGAATATCAACCGTCACATGTAATATATAAATATATGCTGTAGCCTATGAATAATATTGAATTGGGAGTTATTACCAACAGTTTCAAAAAAAAGTTGTAATGTCGATTCAAAATTGTGTGTATGACGATTTAGGATTAATAACAACTTATTTTAATCTACATCATAGATTTACTCTGGTGTAGCCAAAGCCATACATTTTTAAGTTGTTTGTATAAAATATTAAAATCTATTAATCTCTTCCTCGAATTTTCGTAATAAATATTAAGAAAGTTCAAAACCAAAATTCCAAATTCATTTATTTAATTACAACATTTATTTTGTCATCACCTTAGATTAGAATTGGTGTACTTATATTTATTCTCATGTTTTTGAAACGTAGAACACGTTAGTTATTCAATCATTTTAATTATTAATACTAATAGTGTATGCATATCCATTGATCTCTATGTTTCTGCAATTTTTTTCTTGTCGTAAATTATATGAAGTTCTGAGAAACAATACAAGAATCATATTGCATATTTATTCATCACTAAGAAGCATGGAGAGGAGAATTAAAAACTGAAGCCTCTTATAAAAATGAATGTTGATCAATAAAATAATTTGAAATGAATGTTGATTAATAAAATAATTTATTTTATCAAGCATTAGAGATAAATAAATGTTGATTGATAAAATAGAATCAAGATAAATGAATGTAGAAATCCTCTTGCTAGTGAAGTGATCCATTGAAAATCCCAACTACTACAAAATTGATAATTTATTGCTAGTTTACTTTAAAGTTAACATGTGATGACGTGGTAATGTCGGGAACATTGACATCACCATTGCAAGATGTAACACACTCCATGCCTAAAACACAAAACGAACCCTAATTCTCTGCCACACAAAATATAGTCATGATAGCTCGGTGCCTTTAACAACTATCTCAGGGTTACTTGCCTCATTAGGCTTACACGTGAAAACACATTATCTTGTAGATATTAGACAATGGATTTATTGCTAGTTTTTTGAATTGCTATATTTTTAGTTTCAATTTGAGAGTTTAAGTGTGCAATTTGTTCATAATACCTTAAAAAATGGCACAGTTACAACTTAAACAAAACCTACTGTGTGTGGTCTCTGTTACCCTTCTCTATTTGTAATGATTCCTCAAACAAACAACATGATATTCAATTGTATGACATACACATCTCTTAGTCTATATCTTGTGAATAATCATAAACAAATGATCACAAGAATCCTCGTTGCAATGCATATTTATCCTATTCACTAACTATGTATATTTGTTTTTAAATGACAAGAAATTAAAACTGGAACAACTGATTAACATGGAAAACATATATACACGTATATGGCCTCTGCATGGTATCTTGTAGAACATTTCTCAATTTTATTTTTCCTCTGTATCAGTGATTGTAATAAATTGTTGGAGTTAAAGGTAAAGTTGGAATTCAGAGAATTGGTGTACAAAATGATAGGTATGGGTGGTGATATGACATAATATATTATCCCTTAATAACTAATATAGGTAAAACTTGACAAGGTGTAATAAAAGTTGGCAAACCCAAGTTATCATTAAAACCTTAAGTGCAATTTATGGAGCGTAGATAAGAGCAACTCTCATACACTCAAAGCATTATATCTTAAGCTAGAAATTGAGTTTTAATGGATTTGAAATAAGTTGGTGTTTTATTGGGCACTTATAACAGACTCTGGGTAATCCATGCCACAAAGAAATAAGCATTTAATGGCAGCTTAAATGTTGTGTAAATCCTATCAGGAACATAAAGAAAATAATTTATTTTAATCTGCACCATAGATTTACCTCGACGTATCCAAATCCATCTATTTCTACACTAGATGTATAAAATGTTGAAATCCATCAATCTCTACACCAAATTTATGTCATAAATATTGAGAAAGTTCAAAACCAAAATTCCAAATTCAATTATTTAATTACAACATTTATTTTGTCACCAACTTAGATTAGAATTGTTGTAGGTATATTTATTCTCATGTTTTTAAAACATAGAACATGTTAGATATTTATCAGTTTTAATTATTATTATTATTCATTTATTTAATAACAACATTTATTTTGTTAGTACCATCTTATATTAGAATTGTTGTATGTACATTTATTCTCATCTTCTTAAAACATACATGTAAGTTATTCATCATTTTTAATTATTAAATACTAATAGTGTTTGCATATCCATTGATTTCTATGTTTTTGCAACATTTTTTTCTTTTCTGTGAATTATATGGAGTTATGAGAAACAATGGAAGAATCATAATGCATATTTATTCATCGCTAAGAAGCATGGAGAGGAGAATGAAAAATTGGAGCCTCCTATAAAAATGAATGTTGATCAATAAAATAATTTGAAATGAATGTTGATTAATAAAATAATTTATTTTTATCAAGCAACAGAGAGATAAATAAATATTGACTGATAAAATAAAATAAACTCCAGATAAATGAATGTTGAAATCTTCTTGCGAGTGAAGTGATCCGTTGAAAATCCTCACTACTACAAAATTGCTAGTTTAATGTCAAGTTAACTTGCAATGGCATGTGTCAATGTTGGGGACATTGCCACTACCTCGCTCTTGTTTAAGTTGTTGTTCCTGAAGGTGTATTTATTTTTTCTGTTAAAAAAAAAAAAATTATATGCCTTTTTTATTTGTAAAACTCTCATGTTTATTTTTGGTTCCCATTTTTGTTAAATAAAAAATAATTTTTGTTCGGATTATGCATATACTCTTTTCTTAATTGAACTTTTGAATGTTTTTATTAGTTGAAAATCACAACAGGATTTGAACCCAAATTTCGACGTCAGAATCCGATGTCATCCGACATTTCGCACGAATGTGTCAAACAGTAATCAATCAACAGAATGCCGATAACAAAATATTTATAGCTCCGTCGAATCTTCGACACTAGGGAGTCAGATTTCCGACCCTTGTAGTGTCGGTTATCCGACATTTTAGTGTCGGATCTTTGACGTCTATGAACCCAATAATGTCGGTTATCTGACCCCTAAGTGTCGGATATCCGACGGGAAGTATAGGTTTTTTCATAAAAAAAAAAATTAAGGTTTACATTATTTTAAATTTTATGGTCCCATACTTTCAACGGTAACTATGTTCAAGGTGTCGAATATCCAATGCATGTCCATTATAAATATAAATTATTTTAAACATTTCGACATGTTTGTTGTAGAAGCGACAGACGATTGCGAAAATTATTTGTTCCTCGACAGACGTTTTCAGGAATTGTTTTATTCTTCAATGGGAGGTTGTGGGAATTTTTTTTTTCATTGGTAGACAGTTTGCTGGGAATTTTTTATTCTTCGACTTCTCTCCATTTGACAAAACCTTGATGTGTGGAACTTGATTTTTTAAGACAATCGGTTATATTCATTAACGAATTTTATGACAAAATGTCAAATAGATTAAATATTCTGGATCCAAACGAAGACAACAGATAATTGCTTGCTAGACTATGGGATGCAGTGAAATGGATGGGGGGATGGAAAATGTTATTGTCCATGTACTCAATGTAGGGGATTTAGAGGAGAAGAATATTGATCTCAACAGCCACAAAAAATTGCAGGAAACATCAACATGCTGAGGGGGGGAACAAATATCGTCCATTTGTAGGTTTAGCATCATAAACATTATTATATTCGTTTTTTTTGGTAATTGTATGTATTATTTGTTTTTCATATATTAATGTATATCTATTGATTTTTCCATGTATTTATATTAAAGGAAAGACACCCTATAGCATGTCATCCAGAGGAAGTGCTTTCAGAACAAGTTCAGGATCAGGATCATGGAGCGTGTATGTTTAATGGAGAACAAGTGAATTATCATATTGAACAAGATGATCATGCCGATGGTGTAATTGAAGATGATGGTACAAATACATTGATCCATGATTCATTTAACATTAGAATGGATGACGATGATGTTAATAATGAAAATGATGATGACTTTGATGATGTTCATGATATACCTCTTCTCGATAAGGCATATGAACCCCTTAATGAAGGCTCCAAAACAAATATTCTCTCTACTATATTGTTGATAATGAACTTGAAGGTTATGAATGGTCTTTCAAACATTGCAATCACATGGATGCTAAGGTATCTAAAATAATCCATCACATATATAGGATCGTGATAAAGTTTATTTGTATTCCTCTAATAATTGTATTGTTAAATCATTATTGATCATCGTACAGATGGAGCGCGTTTCATTAATATTATTTATTTATTACATTAACAAATATATTTTTTTTGGTAGCTTGATAGCTGAATTTTTGTTACCACCATCAAATATTTTACCTCGCACATACTGAGATTTATCTTCCATCATGAAAGAGATTGGAATGCATTATGAAGCAATTCATGCATGCCCCGATGACCATGTTATATATTATAATTAGCATGAATTTGCAACAGAATGTCTGGAATGTCATGTAAGTAGATATCATACAGATAAAGTAACAAAAAAGGTGCCTCAGAAGGTTCTTCGTTATGTTCCCATTATTCCACGTTTGCAACGACTATTCAGGTGCAAAAACATAGCACAATTTATGGATTACCATGCCAGGAACAGAAGTCAAGATGATGTTATCCGAATGCCTGTAGATGGTACTGCTTTTAGAGATATTGAGGAAAAGTGGCCTCATTTTAAAGAAGAACCATGTAATCTTAGGATTTCTTTAGCAACAGATGGTGTTTATCCAATTGCATAAATGAAATCCATTTACACAGTGTGGCCTTTTTTTGTTATCAACAATAACATTCCTCCATGGTTGTCAATAAAGAGGGAGCACATAATGTTGTCGATGATTATTCCAGGTTTTATTGACGAAAACTGTTTTATTTATAATGTAGTTGTGGCATCTCATTTGTCGTAATATGTATCTTAATTTCATATATATATCTATTATTTTACTCTTCTACATGGTTTATATCTCTTAATGGTTCTCATAATGATATATTTTATATGTACTTCAAATTATGAATTAGGTAAGTTCCAAGTCAAAGATATGAATGTATGCATCGAGCCTCTTATAGATGAGCTACTGAAGTTATGGAATGGAATAAATATGTATGACGTATCTAGACCAATACGACAAAGGCAATTTCAATTCCATGCAATGGTTGTATGGACAATACACGATGCCCCTGGGTTAACTTCATTTTGTGGTTTGTAATTTTAAGTTCCACTTTAATTGCATTTAATGATATGGAGTAGTTAGAATATTTTATATATGAATATATTTGACATAGATATTCCATATCTAAATATTGTAGGTCTTCAGACAAAGGGTAAATTTGCATGTCCAGTTTGTGGTCCTAAGATAAAATCTCATCGTTCAAAAAGCTTAAGAAAGGAGGTGTTTGTTGAGTATAGGAATTTCCTCTCTAAGAATCACAGGTATAGAACAACTGAAAGAAATATTTTCAATGGGAAGCAGGGGACTGCATTAAAACCACAGAGAATGACACCTCACCTTTGGAAGATGCAATACAATAAAAATTGTCATCATGGTACGTATGGATCATCGTATATGAATTTTTTATGTATTTTAATTTTTATTGTGAGTTGTTTCTTGTAGTGGCCATATTTTATTTATGATGTAATTTATTAATTATAAACTAATATTCATGATGTCCATCGTGATCATGAAGGAATTAATGGTCTTCTACGAGGAATGAAAAGTTATCCTATTCAATTCAGTAGGTTGCCCTACTATGAGCACCTACAAATTGCTCATTTGCTTGATACAATGCATATTGAAAAGATTGTTACTGAAACCTTATGGCAAATACTAGAGCTAAGGAGGGAGAATATAAAGTTGTGAAAGTGTGCAAAGACATTCAAGAAAGAAACCATGCAATGAAAGACGTCATCCAATTTCATACCAACAGAGAACAAGTTTTTTTTTTTTTTTTGACTAGGGGAATCAGCAACTGGGGATGGGCTAGTACTCATGTAACACGAGATCCAGAGATCCAATACCGCTACCACTATAAACCTAGGTGAAACCACAGCGCCCGAACCATGGCCCATGGGTTAATTTGGGGGGGATTTGAACTCATGAACTTCCATTCACAAACAATTCCATTTACCACTTGCTCTGCCCCCCCATGGGCTCCAACGGAGAACAAGTTAATATAAACTCAATTCCATGGATGTTTACGGAGAAACAAAGCAATGTTGTCAAAGAAGTAATGCGGAAAATTAAATTTCCCACCGGTTTTTGTGCAAACTTGAAGAATATCATAACTAAAAAAGGTGATTTTGTGGGGGTCAAAACACATGATTGGCATGTCTTCATCAAGGTAATTATTATTGTTATGTCCATAAAAAAATTTCTTGTTTGTATACTCTTTTTTTAATAAATGGCATGGTTTGTATATTGATACAGTATGTTCTACCTCTCTCTCTCTCTGACAACTTCGACAACAATGTCAAACAAGTTATATATAATCTTGGTAAATACATGAGGTAACTAGCGATTTCTTGCATGTGCTTAGTGTTTCTTTAATTCTCCGTATAATAATTTATATTTTTTTTTGTGCACTATTTCAGCATATATTGTAATTTAATGTAATAAAGTATTGGAGGAGAGAAATTCCTTGTCTTATGTGTGAAATGTAGAAGCATCTACCATCAGTATTTTCAATGCACATGAACACTACCTCATACACCAAGTTGAGGAGATTGAGTTGTGTGGACCTGTGCACTCAAGGTCCATGTGGATGGTTGTGAGGAACTTGAAATTTATGAAGGGTTTGGTGAGACAACGAGCACATGTGAAGGGTTCTATGATGGAAGGATATATGGTATACCAAAACATGTCGTATGTTAGTGATTATCTTCCTCTTTTAGCGTCAAAGCTCAATTTATGTCGCATTTGTGATCCAGACTCCAATAACAAATTTGAAGGGGAGAAACTGAAGGGGAAAGGTAGATTGAGGAAGCTGAAAGGTAATCATTAGATAGTGGATTTTTATTATATCCTTCATATTCTAATTGTATTTTCTATTCATAATTGCTTCAATTAAGAGCATATACGTCTTTGTTCAGGATATTTACACCTTTCTTTGATTTTAATGGTTATTGTCATTAAATAGTTGGTCGAGAATGGGATGCAATTCATTTATACACCACAAACAATGTTGATTAGATGAAGGTATGGATTGAATGATGCACACAATCGGGTCATGAAATATCATGGGAAGGTGTGGCTTCATTGGTAAAAGAAGCACAACGCAATGGAGATAACAATCTAACAGAAAGGGAAATCAATTTGGCACATGGTGTAAAAGATAAAATGGCAAGCATATAATTAATCAAATATCCCTCTAAATCTTTTATTTTGTAAATTACTTATTGATATACATGTTCTTTTTTTCCATGTATTGTTGCATAAGGACTGAATGGTTGTGTAATCTTTTCGTGTATTGCTTATTGCAGGTAAAACACCATAAGGCTATGGTCTGCATTGGAGGTAGATATCGGATCAAAAAATTGGATGAAATAAGAAAACATCAGATTCTGGGGTTTCAGCTGTCTTTGAGGTTACCAATGTTTCACCTAGAACTGACAGACATCCAGAAGTCTCAAAAAATCGATACTATGGGTATTTGGAAGATATTATATAGTGTGACTTTAAATCCTTTAAGGTAGTTCTATTTGTTTTCAAATGGTATAGGTTACGATTGAATCAACATGATCCCTATAGAACTATTATTAAACATGATAATGGATTTACCATGGTAAACACAAGGTTGTTTGAGCTAGGAATAGAGCCCTATGTTCTTCCAAGCCAATGTGAACAAGTATTTTACTTAGAGGTTCCAGGTAAAG
>LPNX010800885.1:0-42500 GCA_001517045.1 Pseudotsuga menziesii | reverse complement strand
ATCAAAGTTTACATCCTGTTTTGAGTCTAGTTTTGCATCTCGTTTTATTTTAGCCATTTTTGCATCCACTTTTGCATCCATTTTTTCATCCACTTTTGCACCCACATTTTCATCCCTTTTTGCATCCTATTTTGCATCCATGTTTACCTCTTTTTTTTACATCTACTATTGCATCCACTTTTGTTGCGTCTCAATTCACACCGATTTTTGCACTTACTTTTACACCCACTTTTGCTTCAACTTTTGCATCCACGTTTGCATTTTCTTTTCATCCAATTTTACATCAATTATTGCATCCATTTTTGCATCCACTTTTGCATCGGGTTTTGCGTTGTGTGTTACGACTACTTTTGCATCTACTTTTGTTGCATCCACTTTCGCATCCAATTTTGTATCCAATTTGACATCCATAGTTGTATCCACTTTTGCGCCACTTTTTTCATCATGTTTTGCTTCCATGATTGCATCATTTTTTGCATCCACTTTTGCATCACCTTTTGCATCCATTTTTTGTTGCACCCCATTATGCGCCCACTTTTGCGCCTACTTTTGTTGCATCCATGTTTGCATCCTTTTTTGCATCCATGCTTTTATTCACTTTTGCATCTAGTTTTACACCCAGATGTTGAAGATGAAAATGAGGATAATGATTATGATATTAAGGATGGTTATGATGATGATGATAATGTTGTTGATAATGAGGAGAACGATGACAATGATGATGATGATGATGACGATTATGATGATGATGATGATGATGAGGATAATGACAATGACGAAATCACCGATGATTATGATGGCAATGAAATGAATGATGATGATGGTGATGATGACAATGACAATGATGATGAATACAATGAGAATGATGATGTTGATCATCTTAAAAAATAAGTTGTTATTTGTCATGCATAAATCGTGTGTGTCCTCCATGTCCCTTTTCCACTAATCACATATTTTGGGTAGATGGTATTTCTTATTCCAAAGGTAATGATGGATAACTGATGAAAATGCTAATAATCATGATGATGATGATCTCAAGGACAATGGAAATGATGATGATATGGATGATGATTATGCCGATGATGATGACTATTATGATAATCATGATGACAATGACAAAGATGACGACGATGATCATGATCATCATCATTTCCATCATCATCATCATCAAAAACATCATCACTGACATTGTCATCTAGTTCATCATCGTCATCATTTAAGGTATATGGGGTATGTTTACTAATTAAAGCATGCATAAAAAGTGAGATTATTCTAAAACACCCCACCAAAGTAGAAAATTCAAACCACAAGGGAAACATAATATTGAAATTGTTCCCACTTTCTTTCTCCCAACAAAACATGCTTCATTTTAGGGAATTATGTTAAAATACATACATTCATAGTCCTTCCATACTATACTTGTAAGAAATATAAATATAATACTTAATAGAATTTATAAAACAAGTAAATATTTTATAAACACCCTTATGATATATAAACTTCTTTCACCTTAATAATGGTAAAATATGTAAATATAATAATAATATATAATTAATATAAATATATTACTATAGTTCATATGTTAAAAGATTTAATATAAATAAATATATATAGTTCATATGTTACGTGATTTAAAATAATTAAATATATACACATATTATTTACTTATACATTATACAAATTAAAATATAGATTAAAACCTATGAATTTTCATAGGGAGGAGAAGCAAAACATAATTCCATAAATTTAGGCATTTGTAAGAAAAAAACTAGTTTTTTGCTAATACACAGTTAGGGTTCATTACGAAGAACATTTTGTATATATTCTTCATGTTTGGCAATGTACGAGGGGTTCAGAGTTTGAGAAAAAGAAACAATATTTGTAGTGAAATGTTTGTCTAAGCTTAATAAAACTATCTATGTAGAAGTACAAAGTTTTTCAAAGAAGAGATTCATGTGTCAATATTTCTCGGTCTGTGTTTTTTTTTTGTAAATGTTTTCTTTATAAGTTTTCCATTTATATATGTTGTCTACAGTATTTAAATGAAAATATATGATTCACAAATCATCCTCTGATAGGAAGCTTTGATTTCATCCATGTTCAAATGTTTTCACCCATTCCTCTAAAGTTAACACAAAATTCATTCTAGCTAATGCTTTGTGTCAGTGGAATGTAATTCTCATATCTACCACCATTCCTAAATGATTCCACTACCAGTCATTGATCATTCTTATTGATACTCATCCTTTGACTCCATGCCCATTGATAATGCTTGTACATTCATCACAAAGAGCATGTCGAGTTATCAAATGCATATGCCAATTCACCACAACCACACCGAATGCAAACTATGTGGAAGGAGGAGCCCATAAGGGATGTTAAAACAAGTACCAAATGCAACCGAGCAACTGGAAACAAAGTAGTCAAGTGCTACATCATCACCCAGGTGGTGTAAGGAAGCCATATTTGCCCAAATCTCCATAAATTCAACCTAAAAATAAAAATTATAGAGACACTTTCTGAGGCGTCAAAGACAATAGATAAAACACCCCAAAAAATTGGATATGTGATACAAATTATGTATAGTCCATACAATATTACAATATGTAAGTATAGTCGTACACTTGGAAAGAATAGTTGCGCAACAAATCTATCAAAAACCCTGCAAATTCCTACTTTGTTTTCTTAAATCTCTTATTTAACCTAGAAAAATATTTATATTCCGCTTTAAATAAAAATAAAACTAATTCCCTTGAAATATGAACCTAGCATTTGAATCAAGCAAAATAATGATGTCTTTCTTTGAAACTAGAAATATAATACCTAGTTTCAACGTGTTTGTAAACTCTCCAACTTCTTGATGTGTATCGAATAAAGTGTTTTGGTTAGCCATCGAACTTGGTCACTTTTAAGGCACATAGGGGGAATTTATGGTCACCACCCATTTCCTGATATCATTATTTATCTACTAAAAATTGATTATAAAAATTTAGATAGATACTGAAGCCACAGTGCACTTAATATGTTTGACAATATCAAATTCTAGGGTAGACAATGCAGTCTACAATAACATCAAATTATATCACTTGAATTTTATAGGAATAAAAAAATGAGAGACAAGCCATATCTAAGATAACCACTTGTATCCCATGCCAAAACAAAATGACACTCATATACGGTAGCCACCATCAAGCATAGCACAAAATGCATCTGAAGATGCCAGATGTGCAATCCTGTGGGCATAAAATCGCCTACCTACATTTAAGCACCATATTGTTTGCATTTGTTAGAGTAAAAAGTTAAAACAACATTCTATAATAACTCATTCAATATTTTTGGAAAGCTTTATCTTAACTTTTCCATAGAAACCAATTTAGACTCCTTTGAGTAGCTATCCCCTTTCAACGATCTAATGATATGCCATTTACAATAAACTTATTAAATGTGTTACTACATAACGTCACTCAACTCCACTAAAAAGGTAACATCTGATAAAGTGTGACTGTTGACATACTGCTCTCCCAAATATACCTGCTAAGTTTTTTAAATATGAACAACAAACACAGATTAAAAGAAACTCATTCCAAAACTAAATTGATCATCTTGTTTATTAGAGTAGAGATACAATAATAATTGATAACCAATCCTCATAAGCAGTAGAGTGTTACTAAAATGATCTGCTTGCTTGTTGATAAATATCATTTGAGAAGTAGCCTATCGAGTGATGAAGCTGCCCTACCTCCCTCTAAACGACGTCACCGAGCTCAGGAAGCTATGTCTGCATGTGTTGAGGCTGCAACTGCTTTAGTGGAGCCAGTGGCAACTGGTGTGACTGGACAAAATGATGCATACAAGATTTTTGTAGATGAAAAATCTTATACTAAATTATTGGATAATGACAAGAAGTCAATTAAGGGAAATGAGGAATGTGTCAAAATAGACACATTGATCCAAAAATAAGCAACAGATACAATAGGTAGTAAGAAACATGTGGTGTAATTTGATACTTTTAGTAATAGGAATGCCAATAGGTAGTAAGAATGCCAACATATGGTTTAGGAATTTGACACTTTTAGTAATAGCTTCCAACAACAATTAAAGTAGGTGGGGTGGGGTGTCTAAAAAGAAAACGTGAGTAATAGAAAGAATGAACTATTTTTTTTTGCCATTTTCGTACTGAGAGAAACAAGGTGTAGTCTAAATCCTAGTATGGATGAGATGTGTCATGCTTGTAGTTTATAAATGAAAATGAAACAAAGGTTGAAGTCTGCACAACCATAAATTATAGGAAATGTTGAAATGGAAGGGTAGCAATGAGTTTGAGTTTCATGAGTATGCTAGTGTATCCTTCCAAAAATTTACACCATTATTAAAACGCTGTATATGCAAAGTAACTAATGGTAAAGATAGAGTTGTGAGGAAAATGGGGTCACGGGCTAGTAAAAACTAAATACAAGACCCTTTAGAGAATGTGAAGACCCTCTTAATTAGCTCATTTATATCTAGGAGGAGTATGCTAACATATGTGGGGACATTCTTCAGTGGAGGTTGAATCATTTTAGAGAACGAGAAAATATTCTTAGGCGAGATTCTCCAATAGGGGTTTATTTTTTGAAACAAGTTTATCTTATATCACTTATGAAACTTGTTTAAATCCAAAAATTGAAGATATGAAGGAAAAATTGGGATCTCAAATGTTAGGAAAATGTCACAACTTTTTCAAATTTCATAGTATAAATGAAATCCTGTCAAGGGAAGCTCTAAAACACAAAGGTATTCAAGGACTTGCATGGTTCTCATGTTGCTAGAATAAGTGTAAAGATTGCTCCCGCCTTCTCCTTACTTGTGTTTGTGCCATATAAGTATGAGAATAATAGGAGAAATTTGTAAGTTTGGCTAATCCACTAGTGGGAAATGCTAACCAACTATTTTAGAATTGGAGTAGTGGTCCATGGAAGCCTTAAAAGTCTCTATAGCATGTGGAGTATAGCCTCAACATATTTTGTATGGACAATTTGGAAGGTCAAGAACACTCTATTTTTTTAGGGAAATATCCTCTCTTGTACACATCCCTTGATTAGAGAAAAAATTGCAACGATTGAATCAATCAAACATTCATAGTCTAAAGCTATCATTTATGAAGATGAATCCAAATTCTTGTAATTGTTGGGCCTAGAATATTGACCCTGTCACTCAAATAGGATCCCCTTTCAAATATAATCATGGTCTACTCTCGCTGAAGGACATGCTAAACTCAATTTTGATCGATCAATGAAAAACAATCTACATAAAGAAAGAGTTAGATATCAACTATGTAAAAATACTGGTAGGTTTCTTAGGATGAACCTCCAGTTCTTATGATCTTGTTCAAACAACATACATACATTTTTGGCCTCATTAATGGAATGATGCTTGCAAAATTTTGTAGGCCTAGAAGTATTATAATCGTAGGAAATTCACCTCTAATTATCCATTATCTCACTGGGAAGGGAAATCCTTCATGGTGGGACCACAAATCAATAGTTTGGATGGGTTTTTTTTCTTATCTATGGATTTTAAAAATGCAAGGTTCACTCATGAGTGAAGTGTGAACTAGGTAGCAGATCGGATTACAAATAAGGCAGTTCAATCCAAACTCAACATATATTTGGATCGAGAGGTGTTAGATCTCGTAGAGGATTCAAATGGAAAGGCTATAATGTCACCTGAAGTAAACAATTTTCAAGCATCCATCCAAGCACTCTACCTTGTCAATGCCATCAATGATGAAGTCAACTTCCCACTAGATTCCCAATCATGTTAATGCACTTAGCTCACACACTTCTTAGAAGGTATCCAAATTACTGGACAACGAATGCAAATAATCCAAATTCATTTTGCTCCAAGACCAGTGTTGTGTCCACACTCACACCATCTCTTCAATAGGCACATTATTGGTCTCTGGGAGGAGAAAATAGATGAATACATTCATGATCATGGACCAAGCGGCATAAAAGAGAAATATGCCATATCTCAAATGGCATAGACAGGAAAACCTGTGCCAACACAAAAGTGACCAACAAATTCACCGCAACATTGATACTTTTCCCTACGGACCAAATTTCAAGGGGGTAAATCTCGTTGGGAACCAACCGACCGAGATGACCCGATGACCATCCGAAGCCAAGGGTATAAGTGCAGAACAAGAACACTATAAATGATGAATATCCCTTCGTCATTCCATTCCCTCCAAACTTAAACCCCACGATAACTGCAATCAACAACTACAATGCAATGACCACTAATGTTGTTAGTTTATGAACATAATCTATCTTATTCATCATATTTAGTTAAAGAATATAACCTCCAACAAAGATTTCCAATTCAAGAACATAACCTCCACTTACACATCAACAAATTTGATGCCAATATAAAAATTCACATCAATAAAAAAATCAAGAGCCATGTTTATTGTGTCACCTCCAACCCAACAACATTGTTGCAACAACACCGCCATCAACATTGACATAATCAAGAGCAGTTCCAAGATCAGCTGCCCGAACCAGGTATGCATAGATCTTGAATTTGATCACACTATTCACACACATGAAAATAACTTTACATCCAATGGAATCATGAATCACAGTTCTTAGATACGAGCTAAAAACTCAAAAACAAAACAAGACCAAAATGCCCAAGTAGCCATATATTCTCTGTGTTTGGAGTGTCGGTTGAAGGAAGCTGATCTGGATCTTCTAAATGTGATTAGTGAAGTGAGTGTTATAGTTGAATCTGATATCTATGCTCATCTATTGTAGGCATGTGCCAACTTGAAAGCCTTGTAAAAGGGTAGGAAAATACATTCTCTGATAATTAGGAATGGATTTTTCCCAAATGCTTTTTTGGGCACTAGGCATGCTAATATGTATGCTAAGTGCGAAAGCCTGGCTGATGCTTGTCTTTCTTTTGATGTCATGCCTGAAAGAAATGTCTTTTCATGGAATACAATGATTGGAGTATGTGCAAAGGATGGTCGTTATGAGGAGGCCATTGAAATTTATCAACATATGCTAGATTTAGGGTTTAAGCCTGATCATTTCACGTTTCCTTCTGTTTTGAAGGCCTGTGCTAGTCTGGAAGCTTTGATACAGGGTAATGAGATCCATTGTCATACATAGAATTTGGTTTTGAGTCTGATGTTTTTATTGGGATGGGTTGGTTGATATGTATGCAAAGTGTGGGTGTATTGAGGATGCACGCCAAGTATTTGATAGAATGTGTAGAAGGAATTTTGTTTCCTGGAATGCCATGTTTTCTGGTTACATGCAGAGTGGTGCAGAGTGCTGTTCATCAAGAGAGGGGGATGAGGTTTTTCTGCGATAAGATATCAGCAGGTGTGAAGCCAAATTCAGTCACAATTATGAGCATGTTACCTTCTTGTTCGGACTTGATAACTCTGCAACTAGGTAAGGAGATCCACTGTTATGCTATGAGAATGGGGTTTGAGTCCAAAGTAGAAGTACATAATGCACTTTTGGGTATGTATGTGAGGTTTGGTGGTATCAAGAATGCACACATGGTATTTGACAGAATCTCACAAAAAAAATGTAGTTTCATGGACTACACTAATTTCAGGGTATATTGAGGATGGGCAGAGTGATATAGCCTTGAAATTGTTTCGACATATGCAAGTTACAGGAATGATACTGGACTCTGTCACTATCTCTAGTGTTCTACAAGTGTGTTCCCACTTGGTAGCTCTACGACATGGTAAAGAGATCCATGGTTACAGTATTAGAAGTGGGTTAGGGTTTAATGATTTTGTTGAGAGCACTCATTTATATGTATGCAAAATGTGGGTCTATTGAAAATGCTCATCTCATGTTTGATAGAGTATCTAAAGGGGATATAACCACTTGGAATGCAATGATTGCAGGGTATGGTATGCATGTACATGGTGGTGATTCCATTGCACTCATTGATAAGATGCAAGAGACAGGATTTATACCAAACCATATTACCTTCACAGCTCTTTTGTCTGCCTGCAGCCATACAGGTCTTGTGGATGAAGGTTGGAAATTCGTATATTGCATGATTCGAGATCATCATCAAATCAGGCCTACCCTAGAGCACTATGCCCATATGGTTGATCTACTTGGTCGTGCCAGACGCTTGGATGAATCCCATGAATTTATCAAAAATATGTCGATTGAACCTAATGCATACATGTACAGTGTTACGGATGGTTGTTTGTTGTCTATGTGTAGTGTTACGGATGGCTGTTTGTTGACTGTTTGTTGGTTGTTTGGTTGCATGCATATGGTCTACCTAGCCTTAAGTTCTTGTTTATAATTTTTTGATTAAGTTTATATAGTTATTTTCTTTTGAATTGTTGTGGACTGTTTCTTAAAATTTTATTTACCTTGTTTCTGATTGAACCAGGTATCAAGAATTCGCTGAGAGCAAAAATGTTGAGTATATCGCAAGAGGTATGGTATCTGAACCTCAAAATGTTGAACATGGAAAATGATATTGTGGATGTTAGGTAGGTTTGAAATACTAGTGGTTCTTTCAAAGTAACTAATATATCTTTCCTGGATTGTTGTCATTCTATGAAATGCAGGGGCCACACAGAACTCTATCAAGGTTGCACAGGTGATTATCTCTTTCTTCACTTGAAATGAACATGTTTCTATCTTTTTATTCAAATGCTATTAGTTCTCTTCGTCTCTGATCAGGTAGTTTTCTATAGATTATGTTTTATAGTGGATGCTCCAAATTCCTGGTGCAATAAGCTACATAGGGTGCAATGGAAAGGACAAGTTTGGGGTAGAGATGAAGAAAAATTCAAAGGCTGTTGGAGTCAATGTAAGTTCAATTATCTTCAGTATTATTCATTTGCATTGATTTATACTTTCATTTGGTTGATATTTACAAGAGTACTCTGTTTTCCTAAATATCATTAATATGAGGAAATGTTTTTTTGCATTTCGTATAGGTGCAATATTATGAGGATGAAGCAAACCAACTGGTACATGTGGTGTTCTTGTGGTTGGGGGTGAAAGGTGAGGACTGAAAAGTTCTCTTAGCAGTGTTATTGTATAATACTAGCTCTTTGGCCACTGGCACCCAACACCCGAGTTTCTTGACTTATCCATATTATTCTCTTCATCCACCTATTATTGTTAGATGTTGCTTTCTTCACTTGTTTAAACTTTAACCTTGTAATGTGCAGGTCAGTGGTTGCAAATTTGTCAGCAGCAAATTGCAACAAATCAGAACACTTGAAATTACCGGAAAACTGGGCTTTAGGTAATGTACTGTAAGGTATTGCTCTGTTTAAGTTGTTTTCTCTATGTTTGGGTTTGACTTAGTGCTCATTTTAAAGGAAAATTATTGTTTGTTGTACAGTGGAGAAGGCCAAGTTCTTTTATATTGCTGGATTTTTCCTTGCAGTCTCGCCTGAGTCAATTCTACTTGTGGCTGAACATGCAGCTCAGAAAGGAAAGGTATTGCAATCACCCTGGTATCTGGTAGCATAGGGGTTATTTTGTTTTATTGGTTGTTTGGAAAATTAACAATGTCCATACCAAAGGGTTTGTCTCATATCCTGTATGACTCTTGTATCTCATGTTGTGCAGATATTTATGATGAATCTTGCAGCTCCTTTTATCTATGAATTTTTTCTGAAGCATTGATGAAAGTATTTCTGTAAGACTTACTTCCTTGTGTTTTTTTTTATATCTAGATAGAAAATGATTGCACAAATAGAAAAAAAATTCTAATTTCATGCCAAGTTGATTTGGCTTTTTTCTTATATGATGTCTGAATTCCCTATGTTATATATTATTCTATTGTTTGAATTTGTTCATTATATCTGGGTATTTTGTCTTAGGTATATGGATTATGTTTTCGGAAATGAGACTGAAGCAAGGAATTTTGCACAGGTACATGTTCATTATATCTGGGTATTTTGTCTTACGTATATGGATTATGTTTTTGGAAATGAGACTGAAGCAAGGAATTTTGCATGGGTGCAAGGGTGGGAGGTAAATTATTTGATATCTTAATTTCTAACCATTGTATTTGTAAACATGAATGGCATAGAGATGTTTACTAACTATTTTATATTTTTTAGACTGATAATGTTGAAGAAATAGCTCTAAAGATGTCAACACTACCAAAGGCAACTGGAACTCACAAGAGGATAGCTGTTATTACACAAGGTACAGATCTATTAGTTGTTGCAGAAGATGGAAAGGTAACTTTTGTTCTATCTTTTCCTTGGAATATCGTACCTGTAGAGGCCAAAGGTTCAGGGGTACTTTGGTGGAGTACCCTCCATTTAGGCCATGAGTCTAACAACTTCTGATGACATAATTGGGCTTTCTTGGGTTTTTATTCACCTACATTCTCTATATTTAAAAAATTTCCTAAATACAGGCTGTTGTCTTACTTCTCTGGTACCATTCTTAGTGCTGACAACCTTCTTCCATAGCTATCATTCTCTTGTTTTTTGCCATGAAATTTAAGGCACTCATAAACTGCCTTTGTATTTAGGAGTTCAAGTTCTACATTTCCTCCAGTCTTCTAAAACTCAGGTCAATGTTATAAGGGAGACCAGGAAATCAATTAACAAATGAATTTTTGCTTCTTAATGAGATCTTGGTTCCTGCTAAATACTTTAAGAATCAATTAGTGTTGGTTCTTGTATAATCCCTTCCATATTCAACCAAATACATTCTAGTCAATTGTGTTAGAGTTCTTTCCCTTATGACCAAAGGATGATATGAGCTTGATCGAATTCTCAGCAAGTTATTGTTATGTAGTAAACATGTGCAACCACATGGAAATCAACATTGGAGACAAACTGTACCTCAGAGACATCATCAGGAGTCATGACTGGAGGTGATGTATAGTTTTCCAGGATTTTGTTGAACTCCACTATAAATATCTACCCTTAGAAGAACCTTTAGCAGATTATCTCATTTGATTAGTTTTCTGAGAACTATATTGTTGTTGAGATGGAGAATTAAGTAGAAGGGTTGACCCAAGTTTGTGAGTGCACTTAAGTAATTGTATTACTCTAAAGCTGAAAATAAATCTGCACTAGAATGCTGTTTTTGGATCCCTAATGCAAACATTTCATCATGTTCTCTGTCAATAATCGAAACATTTATATATGGATTGAATTCTGGATTTTGATATTTTCCCTGTATATCTTTTCAACTATTAAAATAGAAAACATGCTTTACAACATAAATTAGTGTGTGAAATCATTTCGGAATCATATCTATTATACTGATGTACATTACCTAATGCAATGTTTCTTCTTGGAAGGATTTTATATCTTGCTACTTCTCATATACCAAAATATTCTGTTTCTTTTTGCTGTTGTTCTATCATGGCAAGAAAATACACTTTTTCTTGCAAGGAATTTATCTTACTAGTCGCATACTAGTTTCTTATGTTTTGTCATTTTATCCTTATAAGGAATTTATATATGGATCTCTACTGGTTCATTAGACCATGCGAAAAGACCAAATGGACCCAAAAAAACAAAAGGTATGTACTCGATACCATGTGATTGTGGAAAGGTTTATATTGGCGAGACAGGTCGATACCATGTGATTGTGGAAAGGTTTATATTGGCGAGACAAGTCGATTGGTACATACAAGGTTGAAGGAAGCGGACATCATTCATGAAAGGATAAAGAAATCGGCACTGGCATGACATTCAAAATCCTCTAAACATCATCTCGTTATAGAGAATGCAAGGGTTATTATTGGCATTGACCACTATACAAAGAGCCGTGTCTGGGAGGCTATAGAGATCACAGATGGAAATTAAGTAAATCTTGGACCACAGTTATGAACCTTAAAAATACTAGGGACCCTTCTAGGAATTAGTGCAGGCCTCTTAGGTCATAAAGATAAAAAAAACAAAAAAACAATAAACTCAAGTCTTTGTTATATTTGATTTCAATATTAATTTGAACTTAGGATTGTATTAATATTAAATAATATTTTTAAATATTATTAATGATAAACATTATTAATGATAAACATTATTAATTTTTAAATATTATTAATATTATTAATTAGCAAATGTTAATATTAATTATATTAATGTTATTAATATCAATAAAAATAATTAATATTATTTATTATTAATATTATCAAATTTAATATTAATTTATTTCTAATTAAATTATTCTAATTAAATTAATAGCTTGATGAAGTGATTGAATGCCCCTTCAGAATATCTTGATGGAACAATCGTTAGTAAGATGAGAAACCCCTCAACTTCATCTACCTCCTTGTGGCCTTATCAATTGTGAAACCGGTATGATGCTTTTCCCAATTGCCATCTTACTAATTTTGAGATTATAAATAATGCACATAATATAAATTGTCTCTGTTGGTGTTCATTGTTAAAATATTAATTATATCATATATGATGCACACAGTAGGTATCTTCTTTTAGTAACCATTCATGAGTTCTTCTCTTACCATCTTATTGCTAAACAAAATCACATCATCAATGAATAACAACATTTATGTAGAAACACACATCCTCAATTAGATTCTACAACTATTTCTTAAACACATCCATTATTCTTTGTCCATATCAAGTTTAGGTTATTAGGTATGCATCAATACATTATGTTGTTGTTTAAGACCCTTTTGCAGACCACTTTAATAGATTGCGTAATTGTTTAGGATATTTTTTTGTTAATATTGTTCCTCTTCCTGATTCTTAAAGGGTGTTAGCTCACTGGAAGAGCGCCTGCTTTACAAGTAGGAAGTTGGTGGTCCGATTCCTCCATGCCCTAATGATATTGCAATGTATTTCTAAAGGTTAAAAATGTAGTAGTGCAATATGGATAATATTAGATGCAACACTAAATGCAAAATATGATGTAAAATTGGACGTCACACCAAACACAAAATTGGATGCAAAAGTCGACCTTATGTTAGACGCAAATTTGGACACAAAAATGGATGTCACACTAAACGCAAAATTGGATGCAAAAAGAGACTCAACACTAGACACAATTAATGACTCAAAACTAGATGCAATACTAGGTCCAAAACTAGACGCAACAATAGATGCAAAAGTGGACTCCTAACTAGACATAAAATTGGACATTAAATTGAGCACAAAATATGGTGTATCGATGGACATAAAACCAAGCATAACACCAGGTGCAAAACTGGAAGCAACACTTGGCACAAACAAAAACTTAAGACGAGACACAATATTGGATGCAAGATGGGGCAAAACATTGGATGTAAAACTAGAAGTAATATTGAATGCAAGATTGGATGCAAAATTGGACACAAAACTAGATGCAATATTAGATACAAACATGGGCGCAAAACTAGGTGCAACACGGGGTGCAACATTGGGCTCAAACATAGATGCAAAAGAAGACATCAACCAGGATGCAACACTAGGTGCAAAAATAGATGCAAAATACGACCTAAAACGAGATGAAACATTAGGCACAAACATGGATACAAAAAAAGATGTAAAACAAGATACAAAATTAGATGCAAATGGGGATGCAACATTATAAGTAAAATTGGATGCAAAACTAGACGCAATATTGGGCCGAAAATTGGATGCAAACCTAGATGCAACATTAGATGCATAATTGGACACATAATTTTATTCAAAACATGGTGCAAAATTGGGTGCAAGACTCGATGAAAAACTAGGAGCAAAATAAGACGCAATGTTGGATGCAAAACTGAGCATGAAATTGGGTGCAAACAAGGATGTAACAAAGGACGCAAAAAAAGATGTAATAGAAGTTGCAAAATTGGGCGCAAATAAAGGCGTAACAAAAGATGTAAAAAATTGGGCACAAAAATGGACTCAAAAATGGATGTTAGAAAGGACGCAAAAAAAGATGCAATAGACGGCATTTTACGAAAATGTACAATGGCGCCAGGTTTAGCACCGGATTGTTCACTATAATTGGGAAAAAGTTACACTAAAATTCGGTGCTAAATTCGACGCTAAATCTAGTTTTTGTTGTAGTGGTTAATGAGTGCCATGGACTTAAGAAAATTATAAACTTGGGATGGTGGAATAGATGGAACGAGGGATACCTTTGTTGATGAAAGCCAGGACCTTGAAAAACACACTAGTTCGAGGACAAAAGTTTGGGAACAAAGAAGTTGAAATAAGTAGTGAATTTTAAAAAACCAAGGCAAAGCAAACAATTCCATGCTTGGGTTAGTTATACACCTTAACAAGTTGGAGAATACAGCAGAGAAAACCATTACAGGAAGGGTCTAAGGTCGACAATTCAATGCCAAAACCCTCAAGGATTAGGGTTAGGAAAATTGGGGTGACAAACTAGGATGCATGCCCAAAGTCCTGGTTCTCTCCAAAGGTTGTTCATCTTGCATCTTAAGAAAGCCGAAGATGCACAATGGGATCTCAAACAGAATTGGTGTATAGGCTCGGCACTAATGGCTCTGAAAATGTGGAGAACTCTGTTTGACAAGAAAAGAGAGAAGTTAGACATCACCCTAATTTGGGTGTGACTTTAAGGTTTTCCCTTTGAATATTGGTCTTTAGATGTTTTCAAGGGCATTAGAAATATTGTGGGGGAGTTTGTTGTGACAGATATGTCATTTAAAAAAGTCGGACAATATGAAATTTTCATGCATTTTGGTTAGACTAAACAACCATGAGGGTCTAAAGGAGGATATTGAAATTGAGCACAAAAATATTTCTATCATTCGGACATCGGACTATGAGGGGTTTCCATTTAGGTGTTGGCGGTATCATAAATACAACAATTTATGAGGTTCATCCCAACTAACCATTAGGTCATGACAAGAGGCAAGGGTTTTGAGCGAAACAAACAAAATAAATACTTGTTCGTATCCATTAGTCGTGGTTATCTCCTTTCCAAAAGTAGGAAGTTTTGTTAAAGAGGTACATGAAGAGGAAGGGGGATTTGGGTACCGAGAAATTTCGCCAGTTGTGGAAGTTTGCTCTCTGGATACTCTTCTTCGACCAGGTTGTTTGGAGACTGATATTGGTCATGGTGAGATTTAGATGGATGTCAAGGATGCAATGACCCATTGTGTTCCAGAATCGTTTGTTCCAGGTATAGACAATTCCCATATGAAGCCTGTTGTTATTTTCTCTCCTATGATAAATTTCCTTCTTCCAAAAATTATAAGAGGTTTTCACTTATCGGTTCTCTGGATACATTGTCACTAAACAAATATATGAGTCATGTTATGTGCCCTAATTCATGGGAAGATGGAATGAACACACAACCTAATGTTCACCCCTATGTGAATCCTCAAGAGACACCAAAATATGGAAGTGGCCTTCATTAGATATAACTTTATACCTAGGTCTTCACACGGGGATGTTAAACATATAGTAGAAGGATTGGGACAAAATCCTTAAACCTTGGGAACTGGGAAGCAGAAGGGGTGAATATCAAACCTCCAAAAGGCACAGGAGAAATTCAATTATGATATGGCAGCTAGGAGACAATCCACCTTTGTTGGGGTGCTTAGAGTAGTGAGAACCCTAAATAGTTACTTTGCTGCTACCATCATCCACTTAGCACATTCAAAGACATCTAAATCACATTTTCACCCATTCATCTGTCATCATAGTTTGTGGAGCGGGTAGTTTGCAAGACTTGGTTATATATGTAGGGGTGAAGGAAGCAAATGTTTTTCCTTTAGCATTGGAAATTATCATAGTGGATGAGTTTGCTCGAGGTATGATCCATCCGATTACCTCAACACAGGGGAAGAGCTCGGGACACGTGGCTTTCTTTGTGATACCTGATTTTCTTATGTTTGCATATAAAAGTATATCTTCTAGGTCTGCATCTGATACATTCTGGTGCTTTATCATATGATATATTTGACCCCATAGAAACTTATGTTCATCCCCCATGACAGATTTCGCGTCTTCCTAAATGATCTACATTCTGGGAAAAACCTCCAAGTCTGAGTTCTCCTCGGTGACCTTGGCCTTCTTCTTTCCACCCTTCTTTGGCATGTTGTGATGTGAGGACTAAAGTTGTAAAGTTGTAACAGGATTTGAGTTCCAATATAGCCATGGTAGTTAGAGTTTTTTTGCTCACATGTATGCCCGGTTCGTTGGAGAAGGATGAAAAACGGTCGCTACCCCAAGCAGGATTGCTGAGCCATGTTTTGTTATAAGCAAGAAACTAGAACCTAACCCCTAGATCATTGAATATCATTATAAAATATTAAATTTTTTTCTACATACCTGTTAATATCATCGTCAAACAAAATTGTCCATGAGGACAAAGTTCAAGAACTCTGTCCACATGAACTATATCTCACAAAAGATAACAAGTGTTCAGCCAAGCAACGGTGACGACTCGTGGTATTATGCATCACAAGTTTGTGATGTTGCAACCCCATGAAACATAATACCACGAATTGTTTCCATTATTATCCAACACTTATTATCTATTTTAGAGTTAGTGAATTGAAAGTGTCTAAGTCAACACAAAAAGGAAAGGTAATAAGTTTGACTAAATAAACTATTTTGATAATTGTACCTACATCTTCCGCTATTTTGATAATTGTACCTAATAAACTATTTTGATAACGGTGATGATTCTTAGTATTTTGTTTCACAAGTTTTCCATGTTGCAACCTAATGAAACATAATACCAGGAATCATCACCATTATTAGCCAACACTTATTAGCTATTTTAGAGTTAGTGAATTGAAAGTGGCTAAGTCAACGCAAAAAATAAAGGTAATAAGTTTGACTAAATAAACTATTTTGATAATTGTACCTACATCTTCTTTGAATTGTACCTACATCTTCTTTGATGGGACTTCAGCCAATCAAATTGGAGCTATAGGTGTTCATCTTTTTATCACCCAGGACCACTATTCTTGCTTCAAATTGGGTGTTGGTCTGAGTACAAACACAAGATTTGAACTACTTGCTTTATGGACTCTCCTTTATTGTGCTAAATCCATGGTCCTTCCCACTCTACACATTCATGGTGACTCCACAGCCATCATTAATTGGTTCAATAGAAGATCAACACTAAATTTACTTGCACTTGAAGGCTGGTGTCAACGTATCCGTGATCAGGGCACTTTCCATCTTTTCTATCCCTTAGCACTTGAGTCTTTTATTTGTTGTTGCTATTGACATCCTTTGGATGATTGAGGTGGATGATCCCCTCATATTACTAATCTCTCTTATTTATTGCTTCTTTGGATTAGCTACTTCAGTATTAGACTTGAATTCTCAGTCTGTTGAAGGTTAGTGATGTGGATGTAGTCAAGATTCCTAGATTAAAGGTGTTACCTTGAATGTTTGTCCAGTATTCCTGTGAAGTTGATCAATTGTATTTCTTAGGGTTGCCTTAGGGTTGAGAATTAGTATGGAAAAACAAGTTAGCGTTGCCTTAGGGTTGAAAATTAATATGGGAAAACAAGCATCATTAAGATAATTTGTAGCAATGAAAAATGCCTCTGAAGTGCTAGATTATGCACTACAAAGTAGCAATGAAGAGGTTAAAACATCCACTCTACAAGATCTCCAAGAACTCAACATCATTATTTGTCCATTACTGTAAAGGCATTGTACTACAATATTTGCCTGGACTTGTTGATTTCAAAGTGAAGTTGAACGTAAATGATAAACAGAGAGGAGCACTAAGCAAGCTACAACACTTTGTAGTAAATTGAATGAGTAGAGATATAATGGCTGGAGTAGTCTGCATACATCCTTCACTTGAATGATGTTAGTTCTTGGCAATCCTAACATCATTCAAGTGAAGGGTGTATGCAGATTGCTGCAATATCATGATTCGACCATGAGGTGCTTAGTTGACTGGAAATTGGGTTAGGTAATACTTTGCCATTAATGGGAAATCATGAATCTTATAGTTTATGCTTTGGGTCTTGAAGCAAGTACTAGGTATTTTGATGTTCTCTATTTTTTATTTGAACATTTTATGTCAATTTTCACCGTGTCTGATTTTTTTTGTCCCTCTTACAATTAACACGATAAGATGACCTTTGTGTTTTATATAGTTGGTTAGCTTTAGAATCAACAAATATTACAGACTGATATAAATGTATTTAAAACATTCTTTTCATTCCTGAACGTGCCAAGTAGCAGATCTATAAATGTCCGCTCTTCACCACCATGGATTATATATATATATATATATATATATATATATATGATTGTTGTAGGTTACCACTGGGAAATATGCCTCTGAAGTGATGGCTTATGCACTTCAGAGTAGCACAGAGGTTAAAACATCCACTCTACAAGATCTCTAAGAACTCAACATCATTATTTGTCCATTACTATAAAGGCATTGTACTAGAAGATTTGCTTGGACTTGTTGATTTCACGGTGAATTTGAACGTAAATGATAAACAGATAGGAGCACTAAGCAAGCTACAACACTTTGTAGTAAATCGAATGAGTAGAGATATAATGTCTACAGCATTCTGCATACATCCTTCACTTCAATGATGTTAGTTCGTGGCGATCCTGTATAGTGGATTTTTTAACCTCTTTAGTGCTACTTTGTAGTGCATATATTTATAAATATCTAATCCATGGTGGTGAAGAGCAGAAATTTCACTTGAATGATGTTTGGATCTTGAAGCAAGTACTAGGTATTTTGATGTCCTCCATTTTTTATTTGATCATTTTATGCCAATTTTCACCGTGTCTGATTTTTTTTTGCCCCTCTTACAATTAACAGGATAAGATGACCTTTGTGGTTTATACAGTTGGTTAGCTTTAGAATTATTCCATGGTGTGAGTGATATTTGATGTTTCCTTTCCCTTTTTCCATCCCCTTCATTTCATCAAATTATTGAGGAAGGCATGATATGGTTAATTTAAGAGCCTTTTGATTTGTGGGGTATAGTATTTTTTGGTTCTTTCTACTATGGGATTGCCTTAGGGTTGAAAATTAGTATGGGAAAACAAGTTAGCGTTTCCTTAGGGTTGAAAATTAATATGTGAAAACAAGCATCATCATGAATATACATACTAGATCGGCACAAAACTTTGTTTCGTAGAGCAGTATGGGTGAACAATAGAAGACTACAAATCAATGATAAGTTAGGGATAATCTTCATTATAAAATGACCTTTGGGTAGGAAAAATAGGGCATCAATTCATCCTCCATTTGAGTCCTTCAACCATTCATCTCACTCCCCTTCGTTCGTAGGTCTCAAAATATTTAATTTGGGAACAAAGTACTTATACAGTTCGATCAAAGCCATCAGCTGTGCAAGATGCTGAAAGTAAGGATATTGTTTCATGTTTCACTTTTGTTGTCAAAAGGAATACTGAAAAGTTAGGAAGTACCAAAGAGAGTCATTATGTGCACGTGGACTTAATGTAGGGAGAGAAGTCATTTCTACTTTTTTGTTCTTGAATGGGAGCAATGATGAAACCACAATAGTGGTTTATAGATGGAAATCATGAAATGGAAATCACAAGGCAACTGTAAAACATTGGGAAGAATCATTGCACTGACAGGGGCCCTTAATGCAGAACAAAATTGGTATTTTAGGGCCAACTGGGGTTGTTACTTCTCTTGTGCACAGGTCCAGAGATTTTTAGGGTTGTTTTCTGACCTATGGTTGCAAGGAAAGCCACCAAAGACTATTATTTGCTATTGATCTCCTTCAAGAGACTGCCGAGAATCACCTAAAGCACAATCCAACTTGATTTATAGGGTCTGAAATTAAATGGTATTGGGTTTATTTAGGTTTGTTTACCCCATTTTTGTGGAGAAAAAGTACCCAGGATTCATGATACTACTATAAATTGTTGTTTAGGAGGTTGGAACAACCCTTATTTATTCCCAAAATGAAGGTTTGAGACTGTTGGAGTGCCCAAGCCTGCTCTTTATGTCCATATATGTGCCCAGAATTGTTTATTCCCAGAATGAAGATTTGCGAGGACTTGTTTATTTCATGGAGAAGTTGAATGAAACAGAGAGGAGACTAACCAAGCTACAACACTTTGATGCGCGTGCACATTGACGCGCATGAAAAGTGTTGTATCTTGGTTAGTGCTCATCTTTGTTTCTCATTTAGGTTCAACTAAACAGTAAAATCAACAAGAACAGGCAAATCTTCTAGTACATCTCCTTTATACTAATGGAAAAATAATGATGTTAGTTCTCTGGAGATCCTGTAGAGTGGATGTAAATGTTGGCTCAAACTCATACACGGGTTTGCATTAGTGTCCAACCAAGGTGGTCTATTATAGTCCAAGCATTAGCATATTCAATGGCTTTCCCTCATGTTGGTAATCCAAGCATTAGCATATTCAATGGATTTCTGAAAGCCAATTTTTCCGTTGTTCGTCACTTTTCATAGGGCTATTCATGCTCAAAACTGCCTTTTAACCCTCCAATTTGTCCCAGATTTAGAGGTACACCTGTTTGGTGATGGATAAGTGCACATGGGTGCCCAAGTTGGTGAAATAGGGTTGCTTCATACACTTTTTATTGCCAAACAGGTTTGTTTGTGCCCAAAATTCATGTGGATGCTGCTATAAGGCATATGAATGAGATTTTAAGGTTGCTGTCACCCACAGATTTCTCATTTTCACAGCCAAAATTGCAAAGACCGCCTCCTATTGCCATTAATGGTCATCATTTATTGCTGCAATGTGCCTAGATATGAAAGTTGGCCTAATTATAGCTGATTTGAGATGCTTTACTGTTTGTTGTGAGCTTCAGAATGCTCCCAAAGTGATCAGATTTGTCCCTTTAAATACTTCATTCTAGAGTTGTTTATGCCCATAGGACTGCCCAACATTACTCCTAGTGTTACATTGAAAATACCAAGTTTGTTCTTCATCGTCATCTTTAGAATCAACAAATATTACAGACTGATATAAATGTATTTAAAACATTCTTTTCATTCCTGAACGTGCCAAGTAGCAGATCTAGAAATGCCCGCTCTTTGTCCATTACTGTAAAGGAATTGTATTAGAAGATTTGTGAGGACTTGTTGATTTCATGGAGAAGTTGAACGAAATAGAGAGGAGACTAAGTAAGCTACAAATATTTGATGTGCGCGCACATTGACGTGCACGAAAAGTGTTGTAGCTTGCTTAGTGCTCCTCTTTGTTTCTCATTTAGGTTCAACTAAACAGTAAAATCAACATGTACAGGCAAATATTCTAGTACATCTCCTTTATACTAATGGAAAAATAATGATGTTAGTTCTCTAGAGATCTTGTAGAGTGGATGTAAATGTTGGCTCAAACTCATACATGGGTTTGCACAGAGGTTAAAACATCCACTCTACAGAGTAGAACAGAGGTTAAAACATCCACTCTACAGGATCTCCAAGAACTCAACATCATTATTTGTCCATTACTGTAAAGTGCTCAGATTTGTCCCTTTGATGCTCATACTTGATTCTAGAGTTGTTTATGCCCATAGGACTGCCCAACATTGCTCCTAGTGTGAAATTGAAGATACCAAGTTTGTTCTGGAAGGCCTAAATAGGGCCAATTCACCTTGGTGTACTGGTTTATTGTTAGAGGAAGGCCTTCTCTCATTATTTGAGGAACATTCACCCTTGGAGACACATGCATAAGGGCAGCGTTCAGCCCTACCAAAGGAGAAGGTGATCATTTGAAGCATGCTTACACTATTTTATACACCATTTCATGAGAGATATTACATGCTTGGAGGTTACTCATTGATCTGGTCCACTTGGAAGGTTGTTCACATGGTTCATGCCCTATTTTGTGAAGAACGATTTTGTATTCGGGGGTTGCTTTATAGATTGACTATTGTGCACATGGGAGGCATCTAGGGCCTACAAAGCAAGTTGTGTTTTACTCCAAATAATGTTATGATGTATAGGAATCCTACAAACCTAATTGACTCGACAATGAAGTAGGTTTAGAGTCTAGATGTTTATATTTCTAGGTTAATTTTTTTTTTGAATTGAAGTTTCATGTGTGTGGCCTATGCATTCCCACATTCACTTGGTCAATTTAGTACGGATTGGGATGAATTAACCATTTTGTTACCGATCCATTTAGTCATACCCTGATTTGCTTGGTTCAGTACCAAACTTGTCACTCCAATCGTTTCAAAGGCCGAGTTAGCTCGGTTGGGGGTCAACTCGGTTGACTCAGCCACCTCGGTAGAAAAACACTTGATTAAATCTGCAACTATTATTGTTGAAAAGGGGTTAGGCCAGTAAAAGGAAAAGGCAATGTTAGGAAAAGGGAATGCAAGCAATAAGTGAGAATGGAGAATTGTATGTAACTAAAAGAGGGGGCATACATAAGATTTCTTAGGGCATACATAAATTTTTGCAGACAATCCCATTAGTATCATAAATTATGGGAGAGATTAGAAAAACATCTCTACGCAAATATTAACCGATAAGCATGGTTTTGGTGTTTCATTTGGAGAATAAAATCCTATAACAATAGTTGTTATTATGACTCTTAAAGGGTCCTAGATGAGATCTGTGCACTTTTAGGCAGTTCAACTTTCAAGCAAAATAAGCCATCAAAAACAAGTATGTGCACCCTAGAAAACATGGAAAAGATCATAAAACATATTAGGTAAAATGGATAATCATCTACAACATCACAAAATCATTCATGGGAAAAATAAAAACCACTTAAAGGAGATATGTTCTTTGAAGGAGATAGTCCATTAAAGGAGAACCTCCAGGTTTTGTATAGACATATATTGGCATAAATTGCAGTGTTATATGCGATGCATATGCATAACATATCGTCTCAAGCTTGACAACGTTGAAAGGCTAAAGTACAATGGCAATAAGCATACATTTGAAGTTTATGAAGCCTACCCAATTCATGTTAGCAAAAGGCAATGCAAGAAATAAGTTAGAATGGAGACTTGTATGTAACCAAAAGAGGGGCATACATTAGAATTTTTAGGGCTACCAAATTCCCACACCTATTAAGAAAACTCATTCTTGACATGCTTTTTCTTTAACAAGTTATTGGCTTACAAGTCTTTCCAAGTTTTTTTTCTTATAAGTCTTTCCACATTTTTTTGCTGGTATTTTGCTATGCTTATGCCAAATTTTTTTTTGGCCACGGTGCAGGTAGGACCAAACAGGTATTTGTCAGACCTGTATTCCTATAGCGAAGGGCGTTTGGGAAGGCTAGAGGAAAGTGAGACATCCAATAGGTCTACACGGGCTAGATCAACTAGATGTCAAAAGATCAGAAGAAAATTTGACAAACGCATGAATTTTTTTCTCCAAGGAGGGAGGTCATGCTCCTATGATGATGAGACAGTGGGAGACATCGGCGTGCCCTTAAGGTACCAACACCTAGTGAAACAATGGGTGCCTAGCAATCTTCCTAAAGTAAACACTGATTTTTGTGTGAATGAGAGGATATATAGAATTGCACTGTCCTCATTGCATGGATTGGGATTGTTTTGCATGGACGACATAAATGTTGGATATGGTAGATGTACAAAATTGATGGAGTATATTGGACCCTGTTACAACTACAGTGATTGGATGTGCCTGGTCCAATATACACGAAGTATGCATAGATATGGGCTATCAGCAAATTATATACAACTGAAAGACAAAGCTCAAAATAAAGGAGCAACGATGTACATAGACGGAAGGCCAAAAACAACCAGTAATATTGCGGGGTTTATAAACAGTACACAACCAGGGTCTACATTAAAGCAACCCAACTGCATATTCGAGTCGCGTGAAGGAAACCATGTCTTTGTATGTGCAATTAAATCAATAGCTACTAGCGAAGAACTGCTTATTGACTACAATTTGAATTGTGTAGATACAAACAATGTTAGTATGGTTGTGGTACAACAAATAATTTAACCACCCTTTTATTAATTATTTTAACGTCTATAGGAATTTTTGTTAGAATATAATTGAAATTATCTACTTTTCATGTTTCCTTATGTAACTTTTAGTATGTTTTTGATGCAGGGTTCTCTCAGGGGCACCTCCATCTCCATAGATGTTTGTCAACCCGAGTCAAGGCAGCAGGTATACAACGATATTGCCAATGTAATATTAAATTTAGGATGGATATACAGATACATTGTTATGTATTTTCATTAGTATATTAGGTTCGTTTATATAATATTATCGATTTTCCATGCAGAGTGTTGATCAGGGAAGCCAACCGGCTATTGATAAGCCGACTACAGCATCAGGGCAACAGCCAAACATGAATGTAATTCTCCATTTCGAATAATTTAAAATTGTAAACATGTCTATCGTGACACATTATGTTTATTTTGTTATGTATTCTTTTGTTTTCATGGTTGCGTTCATGATGGTAATGTTGTCTAACTTTTTTGCAGATTGACCAGGGAAACTCCCCAACTTTTGATCAGACGACTAGAGACTCAAGGCAACCATTTAACCTAAATGTAATTCCACATTCTAAATACTTAAAAAATCTACACATATAAAACATGTAGCATAGTGTTTATTTTTGTTTTTGTTATGTATTTGTTAGCTTATACATATTGCGTTCATTATGATAATGTTCTCTACTTTTTTTGCAGGTGGTTGATCGAGGTAAATCCCCATCTGTTGATCAGACCACACCCTCGGCTAGGCGTCAGGTAATCCTAGATGTAATCCCTAATATAATTCTTTGCGCACACTATATTTTCAAAGACTAAGCAATTTTTATAGATTTCAATTGTAGACAGGGGATTTCGTTTATCAAACGGTGTCTCAAAAATATTTATAGAATGAGGTCTCTCAGTTGATGAGAGATAGTGAAATTAGAGAGTCTGCAGACCCATTGAGGGTGCTACAAAGGACAAGGGAAAAAAAAATGAGGAATTGATTCATCTGACATTGGAAGTTCCACTAATAGAAGGGCTCAAACAAAGGATTCAATTGTTGTTACAGCAACGTAAAGAAGTGGAGGTAAGTTATCGAATAAAAATGTAAATTCATTTATAAAAACTTTATAATATTTGATTTTATATGCTATTGAACTTATAATACAATGGGTTTAATTTACATCGCACTATGGAGATTATCAGTGGTGGTCAAGGCATTGTTGGTCCCAGTGACCAAACCACTCTACATACACCACATATTTCTCCCATATTGTCCACTGAACAATCGGCAACACGCTCTACGACACCGCCGAGGGAAGCGGAGGGTGCAACCCATGTTGCCCAACCCACAACAGATGCTCAGAAGAAGGGGTGGATGTAGGGCTAGATAGAGATGTGGAAGCATTTCCTAGATATTCTCGTGTGACTAGCACTGGTTCAATAAAGTGTACATTTTTGGTGAATGAAGAACTGGTTCCAATAAATATAGAGAGGATTCCAGGTCATTATAGATTGTTCAATTTATTTTTTATAATTTGTGTCTAATATACCGATAATATTTTCTAATGTCGACTAATGATGGCAATAATGTTTTACAGGAAATGATATATTTTATAAACACATGAATGATTTGGCCTTGGAGATCTTTGGGCCCACCATCCGCACAATGTGGAACAAGCAGCCAAAAGCTTTAAAGGATGATCTGACTAATCGCTTGGTTAGTCTGTTCGGAAAAGATACCTTTGATACATCGAAGGTACTACAGAAGGTTGGAAAACATCTAAAGATTGTCCGAGACCAATATAGGGTTCACCTAGAAAAGAACCCTAAGTATGAGCGCTCTCCAATGATTCCATCTATGGAGTGGAAAGCCCTGGTGAAAGATGGAACAGAGAAGGGCCTGAGAAAATCAAGAAAGATACCACCAGATGGAACAAGGAGGTATGCAATACATTCCAAAATGTAGTGGTAAGCCTTATTATTACTAGTTTTTATATCAATTTTGGTACATAGACTAATGTATTTAAAAACTTAATTAGGATCTTGGACACATCTAAGGCCACAAAGGCAAGAATTGAAAAAATTGGCCAACACAAACTTGGGCCTGGTGGTTACTCCAACTTGGCGGCTCGATATGTAAGTATCGCAAAACCCGAATCCACATCCAAATATCATACAGATTATTATTTTTGTTTTGTTCTGACAAAAGGATTTAAAATTAATGACATTATGCAAATATGAAGGCAGACCGGTTCAAAGAATTGCCCAGTGCGGTTTACATGAAGCTTGGCTTCGAACATGGCTTTGATGCCGTTGTTGAACACCGAAGAAGCTTGTCTGTGAATACTGCACGATCTTCTGCTGATCCATCTGGTGCCTAGGTATGTGAAAACTGTATAGTTTAATGATAATTTATTAATGCTCATGTAATTTGTTCCTTATAATTTAACTAACGTAAATTATTTATTCCTTTTTGTGCAAGAAAGTAATGATCCCGTTCATGTCGAGGATGTAGTACATGACCAACCAAACGAAGATCATGCTTCTCATCCTGGTAATGAATTTATTAATGTGCTACTATTTTTGATAGACCATTGCAGATGATGAACATTAATTCTAATTTTACACAATTCAACTACAGAGCATGTAGCCGCAGATCATAGCACGGAACAGGTTGGGCCAGTACGAGATAATGTTGAACATGTTGATGTGCACATGGTAGGTAAAAACACACATTCGTAATGTTTTTTAAATGAATTACTCATATTTATCAAAATATAAATATATTAATGAAATATTTTGACATTATTGCAGCAATTCATCGCCCCTCGTCTGAAGTTCAACCTTGCGAGAAGACTAGTAGGGCTACCGATGATCAAATTCCCGAAGATGTGACTCTAACTAAATATTTAAAGAGAAAAAAAGTAAAAAGGAAGTGACTACACAAATTTTGAGTAATTCTTATTTATAAAAAAAAAATTAATGTTTTTTTCCTTTGTTTCATGAATGAATGCTTTACCGAATTGTTTACTGATATTTTTGTTTTGCCATTGACTAAATTAATGTTTTAATGAATGAGTTAATGAATGGTTTTTTCAGCGGTTGAATTATTGAATGGTTTAATGAATGTTTTAAAGAATGATTTAATGAAAGAATTTTTCAACTATTGAGTGAAATAATTTGCATTGTAGATGCATTGTTATTTGCATTGTAAAATAGTGAAATAAATTGTTATTTGCAAGTATAGGCATTGGGTTTGGGGAGTTCAGAGTGATGTGAGGGGGGGAGGGGCCATAAGAGCTTCCACCTTCACGTGGTTGGTCCTATTTAGTAGAGAATTTTAAATTATTCTCGAAACAGAGAGGAGCTCAATGAATGGTAAGGAAGAATACATTAAAAAACATTTATTTCTATATTTTTAATGTGTAATTTTCACTATTGCTATTTGACTCCTCCATTGGAACTTGTTACAGATAGCGTTGAGAAACATTTCCATAGTTAAGAGGAAAGAAATGGAGTTTTTATTAGATCGATGGCCTTATATACATAGTATTTTTGGTTATCCATGTTTTATCAGGTGATATATTCTTAACAATTAATTTACTTGAATAGTTGAATAGTATTGTAATTTACATTGTAATAGAATTGTATTTATTTAGATTGTTTTTGTTATTGTCATAAACAAACATAAATATATTTGATGGGTCCTAACATGAAACTATTGCAACAAGACAAAAAATGAAGTATGTTGAATGATGTTTTGAAAGGTAAAGCATAAGAAGACAGTGTGAAGATCCAGAAATCAAGGTATAAATATGTTTTCTTTTGTTTGATTGAGTTGTGTATTGGGTATTTATGCATGTGCACACACATACATTTAGTTGATGATGATGATTACCATAAATAGAGGCGAACTTTGTTATATCTGATATAAATAATTACCTTAAATATTTTGATTTATCGTGATAACTAGCCCCTTGGTAATACTTTACAAATACCATATAGCTAGGACAACAAAATTAAATGTAGGCATTTCATTAGAAGAAATTTGATAGGCATTTGAGTTTGATGGGAATATGAAAGATCAAAAGATAGAAAAAGATAGATAGACTTGTGAGGAAAATGGTATCTGAAGCATTGTTTCCCTATTATTCCGCATGAGTATATTGTTATCTACCCCAATTTATCTTTCTCCAGTAGTTTTGTAATTTGTTTATTAATCTCATATCTTGTTCAACTTTAATGGTTGATTGTGCAGTGGTAAACCTATGTTTATATTTGTGCTTATCCCTGTAGGTTGTGAGTTGGGCATGGTAAACATTGGTATTTTCAGTTTCCATTGTAACTTTTCACCCCATTGTACACATTGGTATATCAACATGAATTACCAGCTGAGTTAACCATCCTTTTAAGGGTTTATACAAGTACTCCTTAGCCTGAAAAGAATGCTTTTGGAAGGCAGAATTCAATTATATTGTTGAGATTTACCCATAACTCAAATATGACCCTAACTTGGTTGATTTTGTAGGTCTTTTTGATAGGTTTTAGGGCTAGAAACGATACTAACATTGATCAGTAATGAAAGAGTCCCTAAATTTCCCTACTAAAAAATTAAATGGGGTCGTTGTAAGGCATAAAGTAACCTTTTATCAAGGCCAAATTATCCCAACCCCTGAAACATGTCAAGTATGAAACCCTAGATCTAGCTTTTGGCTGTTTTTTTTAGGTTGCTTCTCAAGTTCGTGGATGTAGACAAGAAGATAGGTGACGCACTGGAGGATCTATGGATAAATAGGTAGACCAAAATTTGAGGGTGACTTATAATTTGAAAATTGTTGTTATTTTTGGATTATTGAATTTTATAAATTGCTAAGGTTTTCTAGTTTATAAAAACGTAGATCTAATCTAACACTACACTAATCATGCAAATGTGTATATTTACACATGAAATACTACTATATTTACCTCTAGGATTTGTTGGAGGATACTAATTAGGGAAAAATTCAGAGATCTAGGGACAAAGAAGAGAAAATTCCTTCAAGAGGATGTTTTATAACATGTAAAAGTTGACAAAAGCTGGTAAAAAGCCCTAATTCAAAGAAAACGCCGCATTAAAACCACCATTCAATCCATAGAAGCATAATTTCACCAAACTTTACCAATGGAGTAACCAAGAAAACCCTAGATCCTCCTTATGCTTGTGTTCTTCCAACAATGCTAGCATCAATCTTGCATGTGCATGAAACCCTAGAATTCACCCATCATTTTACCATAAATCCAAAGAAGAAACAGTAATATATTTGATAAGTTTCCCCTGTGAATCCATAGGAAAGCCTATATCATTAGAATGCATTAACAAAGCTAGAGTAGGAGTTTTAAGCAAAAAATTTGAAAAAACATACAATTTATTTTTGTGATCAACTTTTTCGTGGGCTTCATTTTGCTTGTCAAAAGTGGGCCAATCTAATGCTCCTGCAACTCATAGCCATTGTAAACCAATCTTTATATGGAATCATTGGTTTATGCTCTTCAATATGAAGGCCCTCTTAAAGATTGCCTCTTTGTACGAAGTCATAGACAATAAGGCATTCCTTGCCCCGTGCATAATAGCTAATACAAAGTAGTTAGATGGTAATCATTGTGCTTAATACTTAGCCACCGATGCTGGTTATAATAGAACATTATGTTTCCTTGTAGTAAAAAGCGACTGTGAAGCCTTATAGAGTTTCTCTTCTTCCGGTAAATACTTTATTATTAGACCATGAGATACCTTGACTTCAATATCTATTTGTTTTAGCAACCAAAGCCTTCATAGACTCCATTCACTGCATCGCAGGACTAGTCAAATGTATATTTTTATTTATTCCTTGGGAATATCAAATATAGTGATTTTAAAACACATCTCAGAGAACAAAGAAATCATGGATCTGATATAAATCTAAGTTAATAAACAAATCCTTTTACCTTTCAGTATAAATATGATTCATGAGTCCTAACTAAAGAATTAAAAGATACTTATGGGAAATTGACCTCAACTTGACAGCTGTTAGAATTGACCCTGACTGAACTATCTTGAATGTTGTTTCATATAAAACCCCAAAAAAAGTAAAAACAATACTAAGTTTAAACTTGCAATACCTTACTCTCATGCAGAAGGTGTTCATGATGTCCTTGTCCAAGGTTTCGAGAAGACTAATAGCCTATATAACCATGTTATCCACTCTATTGACATTGAATTTCACGTTGGCTCTACTGTAGATGTGCCCAAGACCCAATTGAGCCTTCTCCAAGTCTATGTGATTCAATTACAAAGCTCTGTTTACTCATTTTTGCATGATTCCTCAATGTCAAAACTAAATATCCATTCAGTTGATGCTATGACCCATTTTGCTCCAAACCAAGCCAGTATTACTACATATCAGCACTATGTACAACCATCAATTACAATTACCTAGGATATGTATGAATAGAATTAGTCAAGCACATGCAAAAATATTATAAATGGACAAATAGAAGAAAACAATGTGGTTTAGACATTCCTTAATTTCTATACTCTGATATATAATACGATCACACTTTGTCTCTTAGGAGACAAGTTAATAATGAAACAATGGACATACCTGAGAGAGAGAGAGAGAGAGAGAGAGAGAGAGAGAGAGGTAGTTGTAGGGCAGAGTGAGACAAATACAGACCACAAGGTCATGGATCAATACTGTCAACCTCAAAACATATATAAAAAACAAAAAAATCTATTTGCATTTGCAGCAACTGTCGACCCAACAACTCTCCACCCATAAAACTCGAAATCCCTAATCGAGGTTCTACACCCAACTTGATGAGATTCAAACCAGATTCAGTTAATTTTTTTAGGCCTTTCTGGCCACAAACAACTGCACCTAACTGGACTAAATTTTTAACAACTACACTTATTGCCTTGTGGCTTGGGGCTTGAGGTCCAAACTCCACTCAGCGGAATCCATCCACAGTATCTATATTGACCAAAGAAACACCTTATCCTACTGGCCTGAAAGCAACAAATACAGTAGAGACAACAATTTACCTTCCCAAAGCTAAATCACTATGTATCCTTGCTCAACTTCCTTTCAAAGATAGCGATTCCCTCTGCCGGTACTTAGATAGCAAAATAGTGACTAGTGGATCCCTGGGAGAGGCTGGCAATGAAGGAAAAACATTGATCTCCCTTATAACCCAATTTATCCAAATTTATCATGCATTCCCCTTTGTAATTTTTTATATAGGCTTTCCATTTTTATGCTTTGTGTTGCTGTTGTGTTTTCTACAGGCTGGGAGCATGAGTTTATAGCATCCAATCCTTTTGCAGCTAGTGAATCCCTTTATTTTCCTAGAGAGATGGCAACGGAGCTTTTATGAAAGATTTATTTATAAGAAGACCAATGATCAGTGGGTCAATGCCTGCGAGGAATCAAGTGTGTTGGATACTGTTTTGTTGTCCATCATTCAAAAACAAAGAAATTTAAAAGTCTTCCTTACATATTCTCTAGGATACTCAATTTGTCATCAATACAAAATCATCAAAAGAGTCCTAATATCTAAACTAGCAATACAACAAGACGAGCATAACCAGTGTTTACATCCCTTAGCTATGACTCCAAGTTAATCTTCCATTAAGTGGTTGTTAGTACAAGTCTTTTATGAATCAGATAGGAAGTGAATTTTCTAAATTCTTGTTTGTTTTAGGTACCCTTCTGTAACAACAAAGTATATTTAGAAAGCTTGTCTGCCATTGAGTTGAAATCACATATCTTGAATCACATAGACTTGGAGAAGGATCAATTGGGTCTTGGGCATAGCTACAACAGAGCCAACATGAAATTCAATGTCAATAGAGTGGATAACATGGTTATACAGGATAATAGTCTTCTCGATACCTTGGACAACGACATCAACACCTTCTGCAAGAGAGTAAGGTATTGCAAGTTTAAACTTAGTTTTGTTTTTACTTTTTTTTGGGTTTTATATGAAACAACATTTAAGATAGTTCAGTCAGGGTCAATTCTAATAGCTGTCTTTTACACAGGGAAAAATCTTAGAATAATGGTGAGGTGCCATTACTGGAACAGGCCCCAATCATGGGAACATAATCAACATACTTGTTTTCTGTAGGCCGACAATCCATGATTGAGGAGGAATTGACCGAAAACAATGAACCATGTTGCTCAGAGAAATTTGACAAAATCAGTAGCTCTTTAGTGTTTTCTCTCAAATCCATCACTAATTGTTCAAAAACTTGTTGATTCTTCTTGCCTGTAATCTCAAACACAGGTTTGTTCTCACTTGTATTCTCAAACTCATCTCCCAAAATGTCTAACAATTTTGAATGTAAAGACTCTCTCTTTGAGCCCTTTGACACACTCCACATATTAACCTCTGCTCGATCATCTGAGCTGCTTGTCAACTCACCAATGTTTGGTCCAAACAAGTTTCCTTCGGTGGTCAAATTCTAGGCTGAAACCATGTGGGGGTAAGTGAAATATTTGGATTTTTTTTTCTAAATCCACCAATAGGCATTTCTTTTCCGACATTATTCTAACACTTTGGTAAACCCATCTGACGACTGTGTCATGACTCCGACGCTTCAGCCCTTCAGATGACCGATGATTAAAGTGTCGGACCGCTTCGGAAGATCAAATATTCCAGTGTCGGATGGCGTCAGATTTTTGACACTTTCTGGATAAAAATATCGATGACATCGCCATTCCTCCAGCACTTATGTCCGTCAGAAGGCCGATGCTTCAAGGGTCATAGGAAGTCGGATTTCCAATGGTTTATGAAATTTTGATTGGCACTTTGGAAGGAAAAACGGTTGAATATGCGACACAATGGTGTGTCGGATCTTCTACCCACATTAGTAGAATGTCGAAGATCCGATGTTATGCCACTGACGGCAAAAAAAAGTGTATGTGTTGAAAATGCGACAGAGAAGTGTCGAATTTCAGACATGAAAGGTGTCGGATTTTGGGTTGAAATTCTGTTGTGAATTGAGAGATTGCTTGCAATATTAGTAGTATTTTTAAAGCAATAGCATGTGGTAAATTCGTCGGAGAAATAGTATATTAATAAGGATAAAGCATAACCCAAAATTTTATGCAAATATTCCATTAGTTAATGCTATATCAGCATCGACCAAGGCGTGACCTTACCCAGCATGGTTGTGCTTCGTGCACATTCGCTATTGCGGTGATTGAATGTGAGTAGATGTCCCAGACATGTGATACTTATCAATCAATGCAAGTTGATGTCTTAGACAGGTGATACTTTTTATCGATAATCGAGTATATGCATCCAGAAAATCTTTTGAATGTGTACAAAGAGATATTGTTTTCATACAGTAAAAAAAATAACCTTCGTACAATGTTATTATTATTATTGTTATATATACAGTAAAATTAAATAACCTACGTACAATGTTATTATTACGGATGTTGTCGGAGAAACCACAGTATTGAAAGGACTAAGTCGACGTTTTGAATCCATATCAGGATTAAGACAATGTCAAATGTGGAGAGCGTGAGACTAATAGATAAATACTAGAACCCTGTAGAGAAAGGTCTAATGTCGGCCTAGGTGGGAGGCTAGGGTTTTGTAGGTTAAAAAAAAATTAATTTTTTAAATTGTGCTGAATTAATATATTAAAAATATTAATTTATGATTTTTTTATAAAAGCCATAAAATTATAAAAGTTGCTTGAAGTTTTTATTTTAAAGAAATTTTAATTCTTAAATTAACTTTATTAAAGATATGGATCCGAAACGTCGACTTAGTCCTTTCAATACTATGGTTTCTCCGACAACATCTGTAACCTACCACCATAGAAATTTATCAATAGAGAATGTTATTATTATTATTATATATCAATGTTGTTATTGTAGTTGTTGATAGGCAGTGTACAATTGTAATTGATATGCAGTAAATCAATATTAATTTTTCTTTTGACCATAAATTTTTATTTCTTTTACATAATTTGATATTAGTCAAAACATTATGTTATTTTTATTAGGGGAAATATTGAAGGTTGAAAAATATATTTAATGCAAATCCTGACACACTCTTCTCAGCACCAATATCCACCATCACCAACTTCTTGTGCAATTAATGCAGTCCATCAATAAATTTCTGCAATCAATCAGAGTTCTATCGATTAGTGTAAAAAACCATACTCATAAATGGAGCTTTAGTAAATTATTAGATGGAAGAAACCTATCCTAGTGATTACAATAAATCAATTAATAAGTTGTAATAAATAAAGTAGCCTGCCTCCTACACCTTCATTGCCTCATCCTCATCCAGACTCTTACAAAGAATTTATTTTCTCGCCTCATCCTCATTTAGAATCTTACAAAGAATTTATTTTCTCTTATAGAGAATGTTGTTTTGTTGGAAGGTTGAGTTGGTGCAAAGAATGTTGATTTGTTGGAAAGTTGTGTTTCTCATAAGGTATGTACCATTTTGTGCAAACGGTCTTGCTGTGCAACCTACTATAGTAGCTTCAATTTTACAATTTAATTATTGAATAATTCAATATTTTTTTGTGCAGATAATAACTAAAAGTGAATTAATTCCTTCCCAATTACTAGATGGAGCTATTGAGGCAAGGAGTCATTGGAATTTATTTGGTGGTAGCTTATCTCCTTCATTGACAATACAGACACGGGTCAGATTAGTGTGGGAATTATTGGAAGTGGAAACACAGGCTGAGAAAAAGAGACAATAGACAAAGAGAAAGATTAAAAAGGAATGGTGTTCTCATTCTGATCATGGGTTGATCAACATAGTTTGATAGACTGGTAAGGAAAAACCTAGTTTTTAATAAGCAAGATGTTGCCCTCTAACCATTAGAAAAATATACAATTATAAAGACAAATTGAAATACAAATACTATAGTAAAATTGGTGAGACAATTCAATTTATAAAATGAAAATTTATGCATTTCAAAGGAAAATTTAGTATACTATTAGTCCTTGCAAACTTTTGAGAATATCGTAAATAAATAACTTACTTAGGCTATCGATACCTCATTTCTGTGCTAACGGCAGTGCCAAATCCACATGGTTGATTCCATGGTTCTCTATCTTTGCAACATTTTGTTCTATCCACTTACATAGACACTAGATAAAATTTCCATCAGTGATATATCTCAATTTAATTGCTTTACATTGCTTCTACATTGCTTGTACAACATACCGTTCTACTAAAAAAAATTCTTCTTTTCTGCCAACGGTGGGGATTGAAGAAAACAACAAATGTTAATTCCAATTTTACACAAAATTATCCTTCTAACAGAGCATATGAAAAACTTGTAGCATTTATGGTGTTTGGCAATTTCTAAGTCCCTACCAAAAGACCAGTCCTAGTGGATTCACCTTTTGATTGATGCACCTATTGAAAGTACAGATCAACAAAGAACTCCATTAACTTTGTTGTAAAAACACATGACACTTGCAACATGACTGTCGATCACACAACTCTTAAACGGTGGGTTATAAGTTTCCTCTAGGTCCTGTTGTGTAACTTGCAATTGTTGTTCGAGCTTTAAGATCAAAATCACCACCCAGGAGCATAGATTATATAACAAATGGATTTACAAAATTTGAATTATCAATCTTACATAATCTAAATAAGCTAATAGTATGCATTGGCATCGAAATGGAAGTGATCAATACCATTCCAATTATCCACATCATAAGCAATGCAATGTTTGTAGCAGGCAACAACAACCTTCAATCTATTAATATTTCAACCATCTTTTGATTGCAGTCCTCTTACATAGTAAATATCATATTTACTAGCAACCAAAGGATCCTCTCCTGGAGTCTCTTGACCTCATCCACATCCAGGATCTTGAAAAATATTCACATTAGGGCTCCAATATGTCAATCATGCCAATCCTTCATTATACATTGCACAAGCCTCTGTTGATACCGCATGCACATGAAATACTAATAGTCTTTATTATACTCATTCTATGCTATAATCGATTGGTTATACATTATACTCAATTAGTAAATTGTTAACATGACAAATAACCAAAAATTGAAAATACCAACTACAAATCTAGGGGACTATGGAAAATCATATATCTCTCATAAATTAATTCATCAAAAGTATGCAATAGCCTCTAAACCTTAGTCCCAAGAATAATTTTTAAAAGAAGTAAACTAGTGAACCGACGATATGCACCGATCGGACGACCGCCCGCGCGTGACCAGTCACGTCCGATGCGGCCGGTCATCCAATCGGTGCATATCGTCGGGCAAATAGGTCCTGGCATTTTTAAAATCCACAAATTTATGGAAGAAAATATAACATGCACCCTCTTTGCATACGGGATATGCAAAAATGGAAGGGATTATTTCAGCATATTGATCAATATGAAAAGGAATTCAAAACAAATTGATAAATTCAATATGAGCACATTTGAGCATCTCTATATCATCGATCTTTGAGAGAAATTCAAAGTAAATTGATCAATATGAAAGTTGGACAAAAGAAGACAATCTAGTGATAATTTATGCAATTATGAACACTTGAATGGGAACATTAAGTCATTGCATAGTGGAAGAGTTGTAATTCACTCTACAATGCTCCCATTTTTTTCGGACAAAAACTCTATCCAGATTTTTAAATGTGTTTGCTAGGTAACTAGATTTTGTTGGATGGATTGTATTTCTTTGATTGTTCATGTCTACAATGGTATTTGACAAACCAACCCATTTAACAAATTTAACACATTTGCATACATTTTTCCAGCATATTATTCAGTTGTCGTTGTTCTAAGATGGGTATTATCAATGCCAATGAGATAATAATTGCAATGGTGATCATTCTATGATCAGAAGCCTCCCCTCATAGTGGCAATGCAATACCTGGTTAGGACAACCCTCACAATCTAGGCCCATTGGCTAGACACATTGTGAATGGATAGGATGATCTTGACAACAGATTACATGGCATGCATGTGGCAAGGAGTGTTAGTTTCTTGTACAAAATGGATTCCATGCATAGAGATTCGATGAAGGATGGACAACATACTACTTTTCGGTTGGGTGGCTATTTTTGTCTAGTTACAATCATGGTTGAAAAGTGTGCATATGCCCACCTTCCCAAATGATATAAGGACCCACCACATGCTCCAATGAGTCGGCGACCCATGTTAATTTCCTGCTGACATACACCACTTCCTATGATTGGGCAACTGGGGATAGGATTTTAATTGCTTAGAGGTCCTAGTGGTGGGTTCGACCATCCACATTATTTTACGGAAACTATTATAAATGAGAGGGAGGACCCTTATAGTCAACCAAATAGGCGGGCAGCCCTTAGAGTAATAAAAAATTTCGATTTGACTAAGGCCACGCCTAAAGGAAGATCGTTCCCAAGTATTCCTTCATATATACGTTCACCATTGGGGTTGAGCTACTTGTAAATTAGGATAATTTAATTGCTTTCCCCGTAACTACCTAAAAAGTGATCTTTCCCTACGACGTAGTCAATTATAAATTATAATATAAGGATAACCTTCCCTCGCTTCAAGTGTTGGTCTCGCTTTGTTATTGATGCTTGCTTAGGAGTGGGTACCCTTGTTATTGGATATTTAACTGGTGGATATGCAACCAATTATGGTAATGGCACTTAAATTGGTTGTCGAACCTTGGGAGATGTTGGGAAATAAGGGAGACCAATAAGTTCTCCAAAGTCATATTATTTAATGATGTGTTAATTATTATATTTTAACTATTAACTATTGAATGCATGATCATGTTTTCGTGGCTCTCACGGTACAAACACTCTACTTGCATAAAACATAATATTACATACAAACATCATAAATAAATAACTAACATTATAGCTAAACAGAGTACTCAATTACCATTAAGATTTAACCATCAATCATCTGGTTCAAGTAGTAAATTAATTACCATAAATTATGCATTCTTTGGTCACATCAATACTAAAACAGTTGTTAAATTCCAAAAGTAACTTGAACATTTTACACAGAGGGTAAGAAAACACGTTATTATCATAATGCAACAGCTAAACCCAATTGAAAATGAATCTAGAGGAAACTATCCAGACGTCCATCATTAAAGCATCTTCAAGTAGCTTTGTTAACATCCAATCGATCATCAATTAAGCAACGTCAAGTAGATTTGTCAGCGTCCAACCGTCCATCAATTAAATAGCTTCAAGCCTTAGTGTTTCCATTCTATGTCCCATTCCACACAACTTGTTGTAACTAGCTTTCAATATAGCATATGACTAGGCATATAGTTGTCCAAAAAGGCCTTGGTTTAAAAAAAACTTTGTGTCCATCATTTAATGCTTAGTATTGACCATTGAAGTAGGAAATAACAATCAAAGAGAAAAAAGAGCGATGAAATCGACATTGATATTAGTTTCTATTTTGTTTCATATCATGAACAATAAGTGTCAACTCATATTATTGGTACAAGTAAGAGCTTAAGATTGGCAATGCATTCACAATACGTGTCATTCAACGACATGCTCAAATAACAACATGTTGAATAAAACCTAACCTCGGCAGGTACCCACTTCCATGCATCCTTGTTATATATTAGTATGTGGCATTAAATAAGAATATAAATAGTACAAATATAATTAAGGACGAAAATAAATGGAAAATGTTAGAATTTTTTGGTTTTTATTAGTCTTTCTATAAGGAAATATTAGTTTAAAATACCTACAACATACCTACATCAAGGATGTAGTTTTGGGCTTCAGACTTGTTACCATATCTTCAAAGCTTCATCAAGACTCTGCTAAAAACATTTGGTGCGAATATTGGCCATCTCCACTAGAATATTTATTATAGGGTTGATTCCAAACATAATTTTATGGAGAATAATCCTAGGGTTTTCTTCATTCAATTTTTTGACATAATATAGAGCATCACCCCCACCATTATTTCTCCCATTGCTAAAAAAACACAATAATTGGTCTCTTGTTTTCAGTTACATGATCTGTTGACGCTTTTATCATCACATTATCCGCCATTCCCAACCCTCATTAATAAATAATTCATCTATATTTGTGATAAATAAGAAGCAAATCAACAACACCATCCCTTGTTGCTTTCATCTCTACAACCACAACTGCATCATAGTAAAAAAAAATCACTAACATGGAATCATCAAATACCATAGAAGGACCAACAAAATAGATAATTTTTTATTGGTTTATATTGAAATATATATCTCATGACACATCCATTTACATATATCATAAGTAAAACATTAATGAGACAATGTGTGATTTATTGGATATAGTTTAAATGGTTGGGGAAATGATTATTACCCTCTTCACCTAGGTTTAATTATTGTAAATGACTTGATATTCTTATTAAATCCATTTATTAAGTAAATATCTAAAAATACATTGTAATAATTTACTCATATTTAGGTTGTCTTAATAACCTCTGGGCCATAGTGAATCCCATTTTGATAATCTTAATCATGTAGACCATAGTGAATCCCATTTTAAGGGTTATACTTCCTTCAGCATCTATATATATTTTGTTTTTTTACAATCATATTGAAATAATGTCATTAAAGGAAAACACAACTTATAAATCAGATTCATTGTATGCTATCACTATATATGCGGGGTATTGATCCCTGTTACCTCCGCGACGGATATATCCCGTAATAACAAAAAATATCCGTTAACCTAAAAATTTTGCCAGTGAAAAATAGACGATGGAGATGCGGGATCAGCGGTCAAATTTGAACCTGTCCCAGCCCTTCCAAAGGGGTTTTTCCCGTCTCTGAAGTATAAAAAAAAATTACTCGTCATAAAAAATTTAAATTTTTTATTTTACCCATCCACAATGAAGGGCTAATTAAACTTCAACATTTCAAAGGAAGTGTGAGTTTTTAATTTTCCCATCAAAATAATTTTTTAATTGCAGGTAGAGCCTAGAGGCTGCACAGTGCGAATCTACGAAGATCAATTTATGCCCTGTTAGTAGTGGTCACTGTGGTCACCGGTTAGTGCCATGTCGTCATCTTCCCAATAATAATCCCCCATTTATTGATGTATTTATTCGGGAATCCACATTAATACACAGTGTATTATTTTATAATTTATATTTGGAAAATTCCAAGTTCCGTTCCGAATCCTCTAGCTCTAGTTTCTTCGTATATTTGGCTTATTAATGGGCTATACTCTGGAAGAGTGGACGGCCAGAACTTGGAGTTGGAAACCATTAAATCCGTCATATCGCATTATGCTGTCCACCGAAAATTGGAGTTGGAAACCATTAAATCTGTCAGATCGCATTATGCATAGCAGCATAGATGATTCATGAAGTCAGGCGGTCTTCACTCAGCCTTGATTCGGGAAGATTTGATGGCGGCAGCTTATTTGATACAGTAATTATAATTAAGCTTGTTATGGCAACTTGGAAAGCCCAATGCATTATGCCATTGCAAATTTGCAATTCGCCAATCGCCCATCACCTTCAGGATTTCATGAATCCATAGACTTATAGAGTCCTGTGCAGTTGTAACGTGTGTTAATAAATTTTAATTTTCAGCTAAAAGTTACACATACTAGCCTAAAAATCTATTTAAAGACACTTTTTCATACATTTTCTTTTCAAGATTTTGTAAAACAGTTGCTTGAGCAATTCGTGAGCTTCATGAGCCAGCTGATTGCCTCAACTTTCAGAGCCTTGGACTTTTTCTGAGCTTAGATATTTTTCTATAATGTAGTTTGTCTATTGTTTCTCTTCCAGAATCTATGAAGTTTGTTTTACCAGAATCTATAGAGTTTGTTTTAATTGTATGAGGTTTGTTTTGTTTTAGCTACATAAAACACATATCTATTGTACCCGTTTCTACATATATTCCATACAATGGATTATGGAGTTGTGAGTCCTTAAGGCTCATTTAAATGTTACCAGTTGCAGCTTGCCATCATTCAATTGAGCACAGTCCTACGGTCTACCTAGATTATACTATTTTCTATCTGCAGTATAACTATTTTTAAATTCATTCCGCCCTCACTGTTTCTCATCTGAAAATGTTCCTCCCACGAACATAGTGCTTATCCAGAGGGATTAATACATAATACGGACTTCTTTTCCCTACCTATGCAGGAAATCTATGCAGGGTATCCTTATATTATATTCGCTAAGAATTCTAAGAAAAATATTCTCATTAAAGTGCTTATTGGACAGAAAGATTAATATGAACTCTTAAGGGACTTCTTTTCCCGTGTATTATTTTTACCTCCTTATATTATTTACTTTTATTGAGATAGAGGGGATGGCCTTATGGTACCCTCTATTCTTTAGGGATGAAGGTAGATCATATTTTTTAGAGCGGTAGAATGGTTCTTTAAAGGATCGAAATCAACAGAAAGGAAAGGAATGGTAGCAAGATAAAGGTTTCATACACTTTAGGCAATAAATAATGTTTTCATACATGATAATTTTTGAAGGCTCATATACAAAAGGTTTTATTTTTGTTTATTTTTAGGTGTCATTTTGGTTTTTAAAAACACTAGTAGCTGGTCTACTTAACTTAATTTACAATTTTCAATTGAAGGGTTAACTTAATTTACAATTTTCAATTGAAGTGCAATTATTTTTATAACCTTTTATCTTTAAAGGGTTGGATAGTTACATGCCCTTCCAAAAACAATTAAGACCAGCCCTTCAAATTTGACCACTGTGCGGGATATCGATCCCCGTACCTCTCGCATGCTAAGCGAGCGCTCTACCATCTGAGCTACATCCCCATGGGAAACTATATTTGACGATTTAATTTTGTTCAGCTTAACATGACCCTATTAATGGGATTGGTAGATCGAACACAGAGAAGAGAGCCTCCTCGAGGATAATATTATCCAGAGCACAAACTATAAGATGTGGATGCAGCCCACATACTTGGTGAAAGCCAGAAGTATGGAAAAATTGGTCAACGTAATGCATTTGGAGTGATAAAATTATATTAAAGTGTCCTTCTAGTAAACATCACAACGAGGTTGGCGAGGATCGATCTCGGTCACCCGTGTTACGAGTGCTAAGGGCAGACTGGGAACGGAAATGAAGTAACATAGGAATTTTTTTTTAACAAAAAAAGAAAAGGAGAAATATATTAACAGGCTGTGCACAGCCATTCATTACAAAGGAAGCAACAAAATATAATGCTGGCAGATCAAAATTGCTGCACAACTGGCATGTCCTGAAAGTTTTCCATAAGACAGTGCATATGATCGTTCCAAAATTGCAATTGTCGTGGGTAGTATATACCCTCACAAACTGGCTACATAGTAATATGCAAAAAAACATGACCCATACAAAATATAACAGATTTACCAAAAGTCATAAGTTAAGGGTTGCCTCTAAGAGCCCTGGGCTGCATAACCGATTCTTCTTCCATGGGATGATCAGCTACTTCATTTACTCCATTAACCCTACTTTCCTGGTTCATGGTGATGAGCTTCTCCAGGTCTTCCTGGATTCGGTCACTACTAGATTTCGATCCAAAATCCGACGGTTTTTTCCGACGGCGCGCGGATTTTTTATTTTAACAGTGCCAAAAATCAGGAAGATAATTTTTTTTT